>JBCJKH010027041.1:0-28685 GCA_039877255.1 Loriculus beryllinus | reverse complement strand
TAAATGTGGGTTCAACAAAATAAGGTTAGTTTGGAAAAGGGATTTCCTTACAAGTCACCCTTCTTCTCCCAGAGAAATTCACTTATCACCACAAACTGAGGTAATTTATTTTAGTTTAGAAATCACTTTGTGTTTTCACAAGTAAGATTTTTTTTTTTCTTTTGAGAGTGTGATATGACCTCTTGGCATCACAGCTAGAAGAATCTCTCTCACTGTCTGCAACACTGGTTCTCTACCTGTCTACCTTTCTCTGTTTTATCTTTTGTAGAGACACAGCATGCACGAGTCTCATCTCACTCACTTGAATTAATTTCAGAGTTTCCAGTACTGAGACTGAGAGGAGTACCTAGGTGAAAATCCATGCCCAAAACAACTTCTGATTATGTAAGTAGGACAACAGAAACAACAGAATAGTTAGAACTGTCACCAACTTGAGACTAATATAGTGGGCCTATCCAAAAGAAGGAGTCATGAAGGAGGATATTAGTGTAGACAATAGATTATTAGTGTAGATTAGGAGAATGTGGATTAGGAGAATGTGAAGGATGACAAGCAAGCTTGCTGTCGCTGGTAGAACAGGACAGCCCATCTGCTGATTTGAATATCAGCCCAGCTCTAAATACCCTAACAGCTCTGAGGGGAGAGGGAAAGGCACACTAGCATGGAGTAAGATAGGGTATGAAGAAAAGTACATTCTACTGTTTAGAGCACTAGCCTGACCATACTGGGGTGTGAACTCATTTCCCCACTCTGCCACAGCCTCCATATGCAGCTTTGGGGAAAAAACTTAGTCCCCTACCATAGAAAGGGAAGGAAAAAGAATGCTGAAAACAGTAATTCACAATGAACATTGCAGATGTAACAGACCGCAAAATATTCAGATAATGCAGTAAAGGAGGCATTAACACCAGGGAGATGCTACTCTTCCACTTACCTCTCCCGGAGTTCTTTCATAGCTGGTGTTAAGTAGCTGGCTGTTACCAAGTTCACTTTGTTGTCAATACATTTCTTAGCAACCAAAGGATGTGCTGAATAAGGCAGCAAACTACAAATGAAACAATTATGCAACATCAAAATCCAAGCAGTTACTTAGGCTGTCACTGGAAAAACACTTGCAAATGTTTTTTGCATACCTACAAAAGAGCTCAAGTAAATGCAACAGCCCTACCTGCCTTGCCCTGAGCAGTTTTGTATCTACATAAGTGAAATGCTACCCTACCAGAAGTGCATTGTTGTACGTACTTGGAACAGAGCACAGGAGTCATTGTTTAGACAGCATCTTCTGTCACATTGGTCTTTGGAAAAAACAAACTACTGACTTATTCTCAAGGCTGCCTTCTAAATAGGCATGCTGAAGGCTTAGAAGATGACAAGCTGTAAATCCATCCTTGAGAAAGCTTGCATTACAATGGTCTTGCTGAAGTACTTTGTGAAAAGCATGCTCTACATGGAAAGGAAGCAGCATTCATGACATCTGTGGCAAAAGGGACAAAATTACAAGGACCGTGAAGTCATTTGCTCTCTTCTTTTAATATGTGGAAAAAGATCTTTCTTAGTGGAGAAATGACCAAGATGTCAGAATTTTGCTCCTCTTGCAAACGTGCCAATTTGATCCCAGGAACACATACACTGGTGACACAACCGGTCCCTCACACTAAGAAGGCTGTTCACATAATTGGTGAGCACTTCTAAGGAGATGGTGCAATCAAACCCCTTTGAAAGTCCTGATGCCCTGCTACACCAGAAGGCAGTGGCCAGATACAACTATTTACATACACAACTATGATCCCAGTTCTTGGCATTAAAAAAAAGTTAGTATGCTGATTTAGGTCAGTGAATTGGAGAAAGAAGCAGTATGACTGAGTTTTCAGCCTGTCATGTTTTACACACAATTCTGACCTGATCACAAGGTTGTGTTTCTTCACCAAAGAAGTCAGCTTCTCCTCATGCTTAATGATATCCATGTGAACTGAAGTAATATTGTCATATTTTTCTGTCAGTTGTTCAAGTTGTTCCTTTGTGACAGATGCTGTTTTAAAAGTAAAACACATCAGCTGTTACTTAAAGATAATTACAAAGCACTCCCAGGTACAACTGTGCTTCCCTAAGAAAAACAGTTGCATGGATGTTTTCCTTCACTGACAGTTGAGAAATCAGGCATAAAGCACCTTACTTTCCCTAAAGTAGTCAACTTCATTATAAATTGCCAGTGTCAAGCCATAGCAGCTATAACTCAACTAGAACCTACAAAGAATACTTACTCTCAGAAGTAAAGAACCTGCTGAAAAACAACCATTTTCAAGTAGTGTGACAATTTATCTTGAGAGTGAAAGTATTTTAGGTCACTATGCAGTACATATTTTCTCCTGTTTTTAAAAATGGTAACTTTAACCTGGCCAAATAAATGCAGAGGTGGAGTATTCAATCAGTTTTTGATAGTAGTAGTTATTTATGCAAAATCACAGACTATTTCACTGAAATGCAAGAAGCTGACTAAAGTCCAGGAGGGGAAAAGGTCCGATTAGGAAAATGCTTTTTTCTTTTTCAGGCTGTGCTTGCTTTAAGTGAGACAGGAAAACCTTAACTAATTTTAAGGTCTTGATGAACATGCAGGTTCAACACAACTAACTAACAGACTTAGTAAACAAACGTGCTCAGAAAACTTACCCCATCCCTCATTCCACACAGCCATACATTTATAGATAAATCTGGTTAAAAAAAAAAATCTTTCAAAACTGTTTCCAGACATTTTAAAAGGAATTCCTATTTTTAACCAAGAACAGCTTAACAGCTTGAAACAAAACCAATTCACATCATTCACCATTTTTAACATAACAAAGATAAAAACATTAAGCTTTTGTTTAGCTCAAATATTAAGAGGCCCAGATTCAATCTGATTAGTTTCAATATTTGCCTATGGCTTCATGCTACCAAACCTGCATGTGCTAATATTATCCTTAAAACGAAGAAATCCAGTCTCTGCCTGCTTCCATTTGTCCCTTCCAATTATCTTGCTCCTACTGCCATCAGCACTTACCATTAAAGGAATGCAGAACTGAAAGAGAGATCCAGGTTAAAGTAACCAGTATTTGACACATCTGACACTGTCTCCTGTCCTGGCTCACCATGCTGCCAATACAAGGATGAAAATGGGAACATGGCCAGGGGAAAAGAGTAGGCAATGAAGGCGGCAGGTTGGGCACAGGCTTACAGAGTATTAAAAGCATCTATGCCTCTAACTTAGGACCTCATTTCCCTATAGCCTTTCCGAAGTCAATGGAAATAAACATTGCCAGAGGTGACTCTCCAGACCGTACTAATCAACTTGTGCTGAGAGAAAAGAGCAAGGCAAAATCACCTAGAAATTCAACCTAAAAAGAAACTGATTACATGAATGCTTCCCAATTAAAAATTTTGTCATTTGGATTTAAAATAGTATAGACTAACAGTCGAGAACCAAATGTGGCACCACAGTGTGCCTTTGAAGCTTTCTTCATCCACCTACTTACTGTCAAATATTTGACAGGTAACACCTTTGTGTCTCTTCTGAGTCTTTTGTGTGTGTGTGCTATACAAATTGCATGTTTTTAAGATACCCAGGTAGCAGGCACCTGCTGTTTGCTCAGTGCTTGGCAAAACAGATTTTCCAATTCACCTGGTTTCCCTTACTGCTACTATATTGCAGAGACTAATGCTGCCTTCTGTACTGATGAAGGGATGGACACTGCACACTGCTGTAATCCTTACTTGTTCACAGCATCAGGCAGTGAACTATGCTAATGGTGCAGCTTCCTTGGAGTTCTCCTCTTCTTCCTAGTAAATCTTTTCCCAGGGGTTAAATGGTTATTACTGCAACAGGTAGCAAAAGCAGGCAAGCATGAAAATAACATGAGAAAATAACAAACCAAAGCAACAACAATAACAACACCACAAATCAACAGAAACACAAAAGTAAGTTTTAAAGGAAACCACTTCCCAGTGAAGTCAGTTTCAGGCAATACAGCCTGGGATTTAAACCTTGAAACAGAATCAGGGTAAAGTCATCGTCAAGGGTACAGGAAAGTGGTTTTGAGATGCCCAGCCTGAAGCATGCTACAGATAAAACCAGCACAGAGGAATGAACAAACAGGCATGTGAGGCTGCAGAGAAGGTCAGGGTCTGAAGGTTTACCACCACAGTATTGGTTGTAACTAGAGCAGGGGCTTCACCCATACAGATGTCCATAAAAACTATTTCATATTCTTGTTCTGTGAGGCTGAAAACATAAGCCAAGCACCAACAAAAAGGACTATCTACAAAATCAATCCCAAGACCAAATCAGGTTAGAAGGAAAAATACTTCTGATTTCCCTACATAGGTTACACAGCAAATCAGGTTAGAAGGAAAAGTATTTCTGATTTCCTTACATAGGTAACAGATGCAAACAGTAAAATTTCAATGTGGCCATGTCATTTTCAAATCAATTATATAAACTCAAAATGCTCACAAAGTTACAAAATCTTTTCCTGCTGTATATAACAACAAAGGTTTTCTTTATCTGTTCTCAGAACCAGATCCATTGACTGCTTTTGAGAAAGGTTCTGCCACACCAGCAAGTTTAAATAAGATATAATCTTTCAATGAAAAACAAGCAAAGTCTTACGTACCAACTGTGATGTCAACATTGGAATCTCGACTAAGATATTCAATTACAGGGCCAGAAACATAGCCAGATCCAAGCAGTAAAACCCTCTTCTTATTACCCATCTTCAGCATCTGAGTGTATTCTCTAGGAGGTGTTACAGGCAAAATTAAAAACCACAGAGAAGAAGGAAATTGTAAACTGCTAAAACTAACAAAGTATGTTTTAGTAAGTCTACAAACCAAGAGCTCTACTCAGACCAAGAGTCAAGTTCCTGGCTATCTAACCCAAGACTGTGTAGTACTGTTTCCATTCTTCTGAGGCAGAACTTCTAGGTTCTTTCCTCCAATATAAACATGATCAAATCCATCAACATATCTATTGCTCCTTCAATTGATACTAGCTGTTCAATAGATTTTCCCTCAGTTGCCACTATAATTTTCTGAATGGCCAAATTACCGTAACTTGATCACTTGAGGACTCACAAGCTGTCAATGGCATCCTGGGGTGTCAGAAAGGGAGGGGTCTGCCTTGCTCCCTTTACCCCACCAATATTTGTTGAAGTACACAAAACCATGCTGGTGAAAGTATATTTTAGGTAAGTTATACTAAGGTCATATTAGTCCATTCTAGAAACACGATAGTCAATAAAACTTAATGTCTAATTAAGAAATCCTGTTTGCAGACAAGAGTTTGTTTGATTTTTTTTAAAAAGAAGTTAAATCATGATTTAATCCATTCACAGAAAGCCTCCTAAGCCCATCATATCCTTTCATATGACAAATCTAAGGACCTTCCTCCTCCTCCTCTTGAGTTTCACAGAACATCTTCTTCCAGAGCTAAATCCTCATGGGCAAAGGAAAAGAAGTAACTCCTGTCCACCCTTTACTATAGGGAGCAGCAATGGCATGCAGGAGCTTGTAGCAACAGTGTTGACGAAGAGGATACTTCCTATATGAAAGAAATCTATATTTTGCAATCAAACCTCTTATCATATTTATTAAAAACTTTCCCAGTGTCTAAAATGAGGTCAGACTTGAATCAAACATAGCATGTCTGCTCTAGGACAGGCTGCCAAATGACACGTCAAGAGTGGGAATAGAATCTGCACAGTCCCAGAAAAGAACATTTCATATTACGCCTATCCTCTATGTACAAGTCTCGATAATTCAGTTATGTTAATCTATGAACAAATAATAGTAATACCTAGAGGTCCACACTGTTAATGGGATATGTCATTGCAGCTGTGGATGAGGAACTCGCAGAAGGTATGAAGCAAGTAAAGGTAAAAAGACAGAGATAAGTTTAGTAAATCAAACTGCTCCTGTATTCTAATGGCATCCAGGACAGTTCAATTCCTCCAGTCTGGCTATCCTATCTTTAAAATATCCCATGACTTCCAAAGGGTATAAGCAATTAAGTTAAATAGAGCCCTCAGAAACTAAATTAGACACAGCATAATACTTTGTTAGAGTAATAACAAAAGCATGATTCCTACAGGCTCTAAACAAAGGCCTATCTCTAGTGATACCATCACATCTTAAGCAGTAAAATCCTTGCTTTCATTTGCATTATCTCTAAAGTCTGCAAAGTAAAGGAGGGTATCATTAGCAGGTCTTGCTTTTCTGACAGCTGACTGAGCGACACCACTTAACATCACATGCAACACACAGGTCTGCAGAAGTATCAAACATTTACCCACAAAAGCCCCTTGGGAATGAGATCTCCATATTCTCAGGGTAGGTCACACAAGCAATTATGGAGAAAGAAAAAAAAAGGAAAACAACCAAAAAGCCCTACAACCCAGATCACTGGGCTGTGTGAAGTATTCCTCAGAAAATTTGTTACTGTTGTTACTGAGACAGCCTCTTGAAGTGGTCTGTCAAACAGCACATGACAAAAATCACTGTGAGCTGAAGCCTTTGAGAGGCAAAGAGCATGTTACTTTGGGTGAATACTTATTGTGCACAAGTTAATAACCAGAACTTCCAAAGTTTCCAAAGGAAACTGGAGACATTTGTCATGCAAAAATCAACACACTACGCTTTTAGTGTACAGTGTATGCAGTGCTTGTGGTCAGACCAATCTCAGCTTTCACGTGACTTACAGTGCAGCTGGCACTGACCTTGCCACTGACTGAAGCTTTACCTACAGGAATATAATGAAGTCTGAAAGTCTCACAGAGGTTCCTGGGTACATCCAGTCACAGAACAATGCTGTAGCACAGCACTTGAGCCGTACTAGGACTCAAAGTATAGTACAGAGCCTTTTACTTTCAAAGGACTTCACATTATACCTTTTAAAAGGGCAAGGAGTAATAGAATAATACTGGCACGTGTCTGTTTTGTGCCAGTCTTCATAACGTAAGAAAAAAAAATAATGACCACTTCCTCAACTTCAAGATAAGTCACTAACAGCATATATTAATGATTTAAACAATGTGCATGAAGAAAGAAGGAAATACCAAGCTAGGAGACATTTAGACATATGCACTAGACAGTGCAATATAGCAGTAGTCCATAAAAACACAGGAGTAAATAAATTCAAAAGGGGAGGTGGAATGCAGACAAAGTTTTTTGACATCCTGAACCAAATAAACCTTAAGAAGCTATACATTACCTGCTCTCTCTCAATTTCTGGATATATTCATATTTAGCTGTCAGGGAGCCATTGGATGCAATCACTGCCTAGGAATACATAAAAAAAAACCAAACCAAAACTGAGGCTTTTTGTACCTATATGATTTATAGCAGAGGAAGACAAGCAGAGTGACAAATTGCAAAACTTACATCTCGAACAACAGTTGAGTAATTCTGTCTCTCAAGGGGTTCTGAGCCTTCCGATAACAGCTATGGAGATAAGTTATTTCAAATCTGGTCATTTCATTTGCCATAAATCTTTTTTCAGAGTAAAACATCAAGATTTTAAGCAATATTTAAATGCAGTCCACAACACCAGTATTTTGTAGATCTGAAATTCTCGTGGCCCTGATCAGTGTCATTTAACTTCAATGAAAATACAGGAATGCAAACAGCAGTCTGACTGTGAGCAACTGTTGACTGCCGCAGGAAAATCAGATTTAGACATCTATTGCATAGTCCAGGAACAAGGAACTACCTGACAAAGCCTGTTTCCTGCCTACACAAAGTGTTCTTGACAAATCCCTAAGTCACCCAGATCACTAATGTCTCATTCACAAACTGCTTTTTCAAAGTATTGCTCAAGACTTAGCCTTTTTTCTGTTTGTTTGTTGTTGGTTTTTTTTTTTTTTTGAAGTACAAAGTCAGTTATGTTCTACAGCAGATTTATTTTGAATGTATACAGGAGACCAGAAAAGCAAAAAACAAGTAGACCAAAGTCTGAGCCTTTTACCTTCTCTATTAGACCTTACCATCTCTTCAATATATGGGAAAAGTATATCGCCAAAGTACTCTGTTGCTTCTACAGGAAGCTGAGCTGGCAGATTGTCAATGGAACACATCAGAATCCCAGAGCCTTCCACACTAGAAAAGAGAACATGGCTCTTCTAAAGTACTTCACCTTGGTACCTGAAAGGCATCACTTTCACAAGTGCTTTAAACACATGATTTTTCAATATAATGTTTCATCATAGAAATTACAGAGGAAAGCAATAAAAACTAAAGGCTCTCCCACCTGTCATGAATAATATGCTGGTCAGCATCATACATACAAAATGGACTGTCAATTGTTGTACATTCAGTCATAAATTCTATAGATCCTCCAGTGTCTGCTGAAATGTCACATATTGCCAGAAGCCTAAAGAGATTAAACAAAAAAAAGAAAAAGGAATAGAGTATTATCCAAATTACTAAGAAATATAGGTTTAAAAGATCACAAGTGAAAAAGAAATTTAAAAGAAATGTGAGAAAATATATCATATTTGTAGTTTCATTCATCTTAACCAATTTAGAAGTCAGCGTAATATGAACAATTACATCCAGACAGATCATGAGATTTCCATGGTTCCATATTTCATGTGTAACTTGTCAAAGACCAGGACAATCCACTCATCCATCATTTTTTCTCTGTTATCCATGTGTTGTCAACACCTCCCATTGGTTACACAACTACCAATTCCCCCAAGCTATCACTGTGCAGTCCTGCACTAGAATAACTTCACCATCACAAAGAAAAACCTGAAGTGGCTACCTCCTTTCAGTTCACAGAGAGCTGGTACAGGTGGAGTACTCATTAGCCTAAGACACAACCTCTGGCTCCACACAAGGTTAACAGTTAAATTCTTTTTCATAGAAGAGAAAGAAAGGTGTCAAGAGTGGACAGAGAAAAGACAAAGACTTCTTCCTCACCAGCATATCCTTTGCCATATCCTCCCCAAATTCATCATCAGGCCAGTGTCCCAGAGAACTATTACAGAGGACTACTAGAGAAAGCGTGGCTCCCACCCCCGCTGAAAGGAGACTAACCCTGGATTTGCATCCCACATTCATCTTTAAAGCTATTTAAGGTTGTGAATCATTTCCACCACCAGCTGCAGAGAGTGTGTGATCAGAGATGTGAAGGAACAGTTATTGAAGTTGTATAAGCCAAATAACAGAGTAGGAAGAGCTTAAACAATGAACTCTGCTCAGGCATAGAAACTTCTAGCAATAATGGTGCATTACATACATTTCCCAGATATCACAGTTTTGCACTGGATTTGGCACAAGGATCACTGGCAGAACTACCTTTTCAGAAAGACAGCCAATAAATACCCGTCAATCATTTATACTGTGATGTTTCCAAAACCTTCAATCTATGAAAACAAGACTGCAAAGCACAGAAGAACAAAAGCAGGTTCAATGCAGTACTCTGCAACATGCAAGAGGAACAACATAAGAAATAGAATCACTTGGTAGATACTGTGGTGAAACTGCCCGGCATTCTGACTTAATTAGGATGCTGCAGAATTGTTACAAATGAACTGAGGTGTCTTACTTGTGTGGTAACTCAGGACAGCCCTCTATGGCAGCAGAAGTAGATTTAACTGGCACCAGCAGCTTCTGAGCATCCTGTCGACTTAACAAGCGAGGAGTATGTTGCTCCCAGTATATGCCATTAATTAAACAAGTTGTGTAGGGTGCAATCTGCAAAGAGAGTTACAGATGCCTGATGTCCTTATCTAGTATTTTAAGTTGAAAGCACCTGGTCTAGTGATTTAAATGAATGCTTTCTCACCAATGGATATGCAACGGTGTAGTAACTACCAACAATCTGTGAAAAATACTTCATAAAAGAGATACTCACATCACTGTTAAAACGAGAAGTGTAAAGTTCTGGATGTTTTTCATAGTCTACAGGATCATATAGTCCATCCTGTTTCCTCACAAGATGATGATGACGACTTAACACTGTCCCATAGACCTTTCTGAGGTCTGAGGTTAAAAAAAAAAAAAAAAAAAGAAATAAAATAGCTGTTATACTTGGACAAAAAGGGTTGCAGTGTTTTCAGAAACTTTATTGTTGCAGCATACCTCCAGATCTGGAAACTTCCTTTAACTCATGCGGTTCCACAAACTCACACGGGAGGGCACTGAACATTTCCTGAGCACCCTGTAAACCGTGAAGTAGGACTCAGAATGATCAGAGCATATAAATGTAGTGTAACACTGCTCATTTCATGTGAGGAAACAGATATAAAAATGCCACGCACAACAGAGTCCTGCCAGACAAGGTCTTCAGAGATGCACAGACTGTTTCACACATAGCCTTGCTTATCCAAAAGAAAGCTGCCTGGGCTCTATGTACAAGGAATTTACATCATTGCCCATTACTGCAGTTTTCATGTCCCACAGTCCAAAGCCTGGTTTATATTTCTGATGGTGGAGCTGGGAGGCCTCAACTCAGCCACAACAGGTGGTTTTGCTGCCACTCTGAGGAGCAGTTTCTCTTTAGGGAAGACCCCTGAAGCCACTCCTCACCAACCAGGCTGCTCTAAAGGCAAAGAGCTTTGAGATGACTTTCTTAATAGGCTGTGATTATAGAAGACAGGCTCTTCAGACATGCCAGCCTTTTGCTCAATAAACACAGTTACACTGGCAGTGACCTTATAGCTTGAGCCTAGTAAACTGATCTTTGTTGCCAAAACCAGGAATAAGGCATTTTCCCCATGTTGTAGAATATATGTCTAAAGTCCAGGACTTGTAAGCCAAGTCAGTAGTACAAAAAACAGATAAAACCCATCAAGTATTAGAAAAAATAATTCTTCCCCCTATACTTTCACAGGGTGATTCAACATACCTTCTGAGCCCAAAATGAATCAAGTGTAGAGAGGGAGATAAAAATCATGCAGGTGGGACAGAGAAGCAGTAAGACTAAACCCATTTTTCATGGTAAAAAATTTGTGTGGTCACCCTTGTCTGGCATGATCTCATCTTAAAGGCACTAGTTTAGGGTACTTGAACTTCTTATTGGCAAAGGAAAACCTGAAGTCCAAGCAAAAAATATGAACCTATCAACCCATTTATCCTGGTATGCATCAAATGCCAAGAATTTATATTAAAAATAATAAAGTATTTAATCTTGAAGACAGAATTCTTACCTTAGAAACATTACCAGTGCCTGTAAACACAAATGTTAAGGGTCCAACTGACTTTGGCATCAACCCAAGTGAAATTTCATACCCAGCATCCCGTACTGCCTGCACAGCCTGACTGCTATTCCTGTAGTTATGTGCCATCCCAATGTGCTGAAAGCAAATGCATAGAACAGTCAAGATATTTTCCATATTCAAATACAGGTGCAGATGCCCTAGTGCCATTTTGCTAGAGAAAACTACATACACATACACTCTTACCATGAAAGGGGTGTGATGTCCCAAGGCTAAAAATCGTAATCCCAATCCATGTAGAATGTTGATCATTCCTATTGTTTAAAAAAAAAAAAAAAGGAAAGATCAGAAAATCAAACTACCAGTGTTAATTATGAATATACACAGTTAGAAACTGCAGAGACTGACTGAAGTCTAAACTCATCCTGGATATTTTTTCCCTATTTTAATATTAATATTTCACTTCTAAAGAAAGTCTACATAAAACCAGGGAAGGAGAAATTCAATAGCAGGCTATGACCATAAACCTGCTCTTGGCCCATATTATGCATTTCAGCACCATTTAATACTCGGATATCCTTTCATAAGATGCATCCACAACACCAGATTCCAAAGAAGGGGATAATAAAGAGAGTCTCCTGAAGAAACAGAGTTGAAGTTCAGTAGAAAAGAATGAGAACCATGCCTCACAAAAATCAATGTAAACGAATGAGAGAGGGACAAACAGATGTTGTTCAAACTTGCAGGACTGACAGCAGCCCTTTCTCTCAAAAGCCTATGCAGTTTATCTCTAGATATTTAGTTTGCCTCAGACTAGTTGAACAAACAGGACTTCAAGACAACATAAAATAGTAGATTTGCCAGCAATCCACAGACTGTCTGACACGCAGTCTCATCAAAAGTAGGAAGCACAAAACACAATGAAAAAAAGCTCTTAAAAGCAAGAGTTAAAAATGCAGTTAAAAATGCATTGCAAGCCTCAACTTTCAGGAAACGTAGATATCCAGAAGTATTGCAAGAAGTTACTTGTTGCAAGCCTGCCTTTATGCACTATACCTGCTACACCAGCCCACTTTCCAAAGGCCACAATTCGCATTCCTTTACGATCAACCATTTTTTCATAGTCAAACAGTCGAATTTCCTGAAAACACATAGCAAACTGAGTATTAAAATTTTCAGTGAATGCAGTCAGTGGCACGTTGCTCTCCTAGGAATTACCTTTTGATATGCCTTTGTCATCCTTTGTGATAGAGGCTGATGGGCATATATGAGCAGGCAAATGATTCATAACAAGATTTATGTATAAAAATAAAAACCTAAAGGTTACACTGAATTCTTGTTTTAAAGAGCCTCTGCACTGCCTTTGCACTCTTGGCACAGTTTCTCAATGTGCCATTCCAGCAGCTGGAGACTCTGCCAAGAGGCTGCTCATTTCTGAGTGAACTGGTTGCCTCCCTCTGAATCAACACATGTTCTTGCTTAATAACTTTCCAATAAGCCTTCATGTTCACAAAGCACAAACCTCTCATGAATACACCATGCTTGCAACATATCTGCCTCACACACATCAAGAGAGGAGCACCACAAGCACAAGATCCTCTGAGCAAGAAATACTCAACTTCAGGAATGGATACTCAAAACTGTCCTTGTTAGCTATCTACAAATATGCACACTGAAAGTAACCACGCTAGGCAGCAAGCTTTTGATCATACTTCAGCATTAAGTTCAGTTTCCAACCCATGCTAACAGGCAATTGTCTTTATGACACAATTTACCTGTCTTAGAATCTCATCCAAAAGGGACATGTTTGCCTCTTGGGCTTTAATAGTGTGAGAGAAGAAGGCATAGTTCTTTTTAGGGATTAATTTGTCCTCTGGAGGTCTTTTCACACCTATTATCAGAGAAGCCTCGGAAATATCTTCTTGAATAATGCCACCTGCTTTGATGTAATCCTACGAAAGAGAAAAAAATCAAAGCAAATTTTTCTGGGGTTTTTCATATTCAGATCTCAGCACATAAGCAACTAGAACAGAGAAAAAGCAGATAATTCTCCAAAGCAGAAACAAGTTACTACATGTGATACTTCATAAACCTCTTTATCAAAAGGGATATTGAACATCAAACTGAACTTCCATGCTAATATCCTATTACACAACACAAAAAACATAATTATATGTTAGTAAAATTCTTTGTCATAAATTCACAGACTACACAAAGGGTATTTCACTACATTTAAAGTATTTTATAAAGTACTGTGATAATGAACAACCCTTTGTAATGTGTTGAAATACATGGAAATAAGTTTAGAGAAATCTGACATATTAATCGGAAGACTGATGGCATGTGATTTTATAAAATTGTATAAGATCAAGTCCAAGCTGAAGAGCAACATCCAAAAGAGTGCTTTTCCATATCAAAATCCAGTCTTGTTATCCCTTGTTTCAGAAACGTATTAAAATTCCAGCTTTCAATATCACAACTGTGTACCCAGAGTGATATATGCTTTGGTGAAAAACAGCCCTGTGACTTAATTAAAAGGTGATACATGCAAGTGATCACTAATTTCCTAATTATGTGTCCATTTTTATCTGTTGGTTCAGATACCTTACAGCAGAGTACTACTGCTGCTAACAGGAACTGTAAAAGCTCTCAGTCCCAAAGCTCACAGTATAAAAGAAGAAAACAACCCAAAACAAAACCCTCTCCTCATTTTACATGAGGAATAGGGTTGAAGTGGGAATGGGATTCACCAGATTCATTCTTCTTCTTTTTTTTATTTTAAATATGATTATTTTTTTAATGTTGCCTCCATGCAAATAGAAGAAATAAACACCAGTGTTAAATGAATTATCAAGTTTCAGAGACAGATGAAAAGAAATCAATAAAAACAACTCCAGAAGCCCACCAGTATGCCAACATTACATTAAAAGGCTAAACAAACTACTCCTTTTTGTTTCCACGACTCCTCATGTAACAACAAAATTAATATGCTTTCTCATGCATACCCTTTAAATATCATTTTTCCTGTGCTATGGTTAATAACTGAACTAAGGGTTTGCTTACATAACTCAAAATGGGACCTTACCTTTTCATGGATGGCCCTCCGGTTTGACGGCTGCACTAAGACCTTGTAACCCATCTGTGTCAATTCCTTAACATGCTTTGGTGCTAGAGGTGCTCTTCTTTCCCAGGCATTAACATCTTCCCTCCTGATTGCCAGCACATACTTATGACGATGCCAACACTTAGCATTATGGAATGCACACCTACCATTTGTGTGACTAAAGGCTCGCAGCATGGTAAGGCCTGATGGCAGCAAAGACAAAGTAGTAAAATATACATATATATATATATACATATGTATGTTTCAAACACTTTTCAAAAGGTCTGGTCTCCTTTAATATCTGCTGTAAAACACAAACCAGATACTTTATACTCTAGTTACAGCCTACTTTTGTGAGATATAAATTTCCCTGCTTGTGCAAGGAAGTTGGTCTAGCTGACCTCCAGTGGTCTCTTCCAACTTCCACCCATTCTGTGATTCTCTGATTCTGTGAATTTACTTTCAGTGTACTTTGTTGCACCCAGCTTGATGGGGAGTCCTTGCAGAAACAAATTATTTGTACTAATGTAAGGAAAAGCTTTTAACATGTTCAATGTACCAAGTTTTTACTTACACAGCTTAAAAAGAATGCTGGAAACTTAAAAATGCCAATTAAATTCATTTGCCAGCATAAACATCCATAGACGAAGCACGCACTTACAAAAGTTTGCATCGAGATCAGTGAGAAGTAACAAACGCACAGAAAGAAGGTAGAACACAGGCAACAATAGAAGCAGTTGATTAAGAAGAAGTCCAATACGTATGACTAATGCAAAGTATTTTTATACAACTAATTCTTACTCAAGCCAAAAATGGAAGAATAGGACAAGACCTTAAGTACTGGTTAGCAGTCAGCATATGTGTAGCCATGAGTTACAGGTTTTTTTCCTAATAAAAATATTATACAAAGAGGAAAGGCTTCATTAGGACAGATTCTCACTGCAGAGGATTATCCCTTTATTTTCTTTCTCCTCTTCTTCACTCCCAGTGAAGCATATATGCCACTGCTCAGCTCTGCTGTGAATGCTATGAACCAGTCCAGCACCAAATACCTAGGAGCCTAAGGACTTGAGATATTTACATGATTAGAAGACGCAGATCTCAAACACAGAGGCGCCAAATATGTGAACGGTGCTTTCAAAGTAGTTTTAACTGATAGTTACATGTATCTCTGCATTTGAATCACTTGGAAAATCCTGTTTACCCTCATGCCCCAGTCTTGTAAAATCTCTGTACGCCTAAAGCATTAAGAGGTCCTATTTAACTCCAGGCTTGCTCAAACAGAAAAACTAGCACACAAAGGAAGGCATGAACAGAATCACACAGTCCTCTGCCTTGGCTCCAAGTGTGATCTTCCTACCATCATGAGATTTTCTTACCAACAGAATTTACTGTACAAAAATTGGAGGTGTTCTTTTATGACACTGCTCTTCAGCACACTAAGGGGGTTCTCAGAGTCTGTGTTGGTACCTCTCAAAAACAGAGGGAGGCTTGTCACAGAATGTCACTATCACTGCACTCTAGAAAACAATGATTAGAGCAGTTCCTACCACTGCACTGTACCTCATACCCAAACCTGCAGGGAAAGAAGATTTCCCTCACACAGAAGAGTCCTACAAGAAGAACAATGCTGCTTTCAAAAGGGCGTGAGCTGCCCTGCACTTACAGCATGTGAGGGGGAACCAGAGCAATAAACATACACTCAGTGTGACCTCTGGCAGGCCAGAAGTGTGTACACATGACTCTTTGTGTGTGCTCAGGCTTAACCACAGCTACCCCATTGTATAAGATACTGATATCCCGTTGTAAAAGTGAAAGTAAGTTTAGAATACAAATCCTGCAGAGATGGTGATCTCTGGCCTCCTCAACATACCAACTGACCAAGGGGAGCCGAATGGCACTGGTTCCTTATTACCCATGCTGTTCCACTCTGAGCTTAGTTTTGAGACTCAATAGTGCTGAGCAATATGGCAAAGTAAAATAAAAAAATAACGGCAATGCGCTTGATTACAACACACAATCTGAATATGATCCTATTTCTGGAGTGAGCTGAACATACTTATACGGGCAACTTGTGCCTCCACTCACTACTTGAGCGACAGCTAAACTAGAGCGTTGGCTCCTGCCACCGTGTGTCGCCCCCTGAACCTCCGGCCGCGGGTCTCACGGGGCCCCTCCAGCCTCCGGCCAGGAGAGCGACGCGCAGGAGGGAACAAAGTGCCCGTTAAGAGAGGGAGGGAGGCGCGGGCAGGCAAGCGGGCAACCAAAAGGGCAGGCGGACTGAAGGGGGTAGAACCGCGGTAAGGGGGCGGCACTGACCGCGGGAGGCCGCGCCGGAGCGGCCGCTCTGCCGGCGGCGCTGCCCGCACGGAGGGCCGAGCCTGCGGCCACTGCCACGGGGGGAACCGGGCAGCGCCGCGGGAGCGAGGCACGGGGCAGCGCCGTACTCACCTCAGGGCGTTCGGGGCAGCCCCGGCACAGCCGCCAGGCACAGCTCCCTCGTCCGGCCAGCGTCCGGCCAGCCGACAACGCCCAGGGCGGCAGCCAACCGCGAGCCGCCCTGCCGCTACACCTTCCGCTGCCCACCAATGAAGAGGGGTCCTGCCGGTGGCGTCACGGAGGACGTCGTCACGCCCCCTGAACGCCCCGTTCCCCCAGGCCCGGCGGCCCCTCCGTTCTGGCCGGGGCAAGCTCCGCGCACCAGCGCAGCGATCCCTCGGTGCCCCGGCTCGGACTCTGCCCGCCCACCCCGAGCACGGTCCAGGGCTGACCGGTCACAGCCCCTGTGTCCCCACGGCCGCGTGCGCTCGTCATTTTCCTACTACGCAACGCCTATGATTGTTTATGTACGTTGCGTTCAGGTGGCTAGAACACGGTACGGAAAACGGTAAAAGTTGTTCTGTCTGCCAAATAGAAATAGATTGTGAGTTGTTACGTGTGTTGCCAGTTTTCAGCTGGAACTCGGTCTTTGAATTAGGTCCTTTGTGATGGGCCTCAACTGCTAAGTTGGATCATGACAAATCATAACAAGATGTTGTAGTATAAATCATGCAAATTGTGAGGTGGAAGAAACAAAACCAAATGCAGAGTCCTGTGCTGGGTCTGCGGGGTGAAGAAGGGCTTTCCTGTCAGAGAAAGGCAGGCTGTGCGCTGTGGAGAATGCACCCTGGGGAGTCCATGTAACTGATGTTGCCAGTCTCTGCTAGCACGCATGAAGACGTTGCTACAGAGCGTGGGAACGTGGGGCATCGTGACTGCACTCAGCAGAAGTCACGAAGACTAAAGGGTCTGAGGAGAATTCATTCATGTGCCACTTTGCCACAATGAGATCTTGCTGTGATGAAGGAGAAGTTGGACCCATGGCACAGCCCGCACTGCCTGTACTAGACACTAGCACTTGACCTCTTCTTAAGAGACAGTTAATTTTTGACAGTGCTGTCACTACATAGCTTTAGAGATACTTCTTAATAGACTACTTTCTCCTTATAGTTTTCTTACTTTCTTTAAAACATGCCCTTTTTTCATTATATGACCCTGAACTTTTCCCTCTTCTCTTCCTGGTTTTGCAGGCAGAATTCAACTGGCAATAACTGTAACTTCAGTTTCCTGGTTTAGACCCAAGTATTTTCCTAACTCACCAGGGCAGGATGGAAATGCTGGAAAACCTCAGAAAACTGGGGCTTGACCTGCACTTCGGATTTGCTGCTGTAATACAAATTATACAGGGATGTGAGTATTATAGAATGAGATGCAGAATGGACCAGCACAGATTTTGGGGGTGAAAGGACTTAAGGAGAACATCTGGATTGTATCGTCTCAGCGTCTTGGAGGTGAATATGAGGGAGTAGGACCTGAAATGGATCAGCAGGGATTCTGAGGGTTTAAATCCTCTAGCAGAATGGACAGAATCAGTGCAGTTTTAGGATACTGTACAAGTCCAAAGTCTTTCCACTCACTAACTCCCACTCTTTCCTGCTTACCCTCAGTGTCCATGACCTTCCACAATCTGCCTCATGTTCCTTCAGGATCTTCACCCCTTTCCTTTCCTTGATGGAGAAGAGAGTTGCCTCTAGCCAACTCCTGGACCCTTCTTTTATCTCTCTCAGGTATAAGGTCTACAGTACACCCTACAGGAGCTCCTGTCCATCCTTCTGCTCTTCTTGGGAATATGTCCATTCTAGCAGGTAGGGGATGGGTCCAGAGATGGAAAGGAGGTGGGGGGGGGAAGAGCTGGCTAGAAGGGCTGGGAAAGCACTGGATTTGGGAGCCCTTCTTTTGTGAGAACAAGAACTGTAACTGCTCTTGGTTTCTAGCTAATCAAGTAAATTAAAAAACTATAATAACAACAAAAAAAGACTTTTTAGATCAGAAGACAGGTTGTCAAGATGCAGTCTGTGAACGTACCATGGATTGCAAACTGCCCTTTGCTTGGGTTCAGAGATGGAAGCCATACCTCTCACCCAGCCAACAGAGATCAGCTTGGGCAGGAAGCTAAGGCTTTCTACATAGCTCCTACATAGAACATTATTAAAATGCATGATTCAGTTTCAGCTGAATATTAAGAACCCAAGAGGACTGGGATAGATTTGTCTGTCAGGCAATAGGAGACTTGGAGAGTGTTACATTCCCTTTGTGTCCAAGAAACAGTGAGACACAACAAACTTTTTGCTTGGACCCAAACACTTACTTTAGGAAATATATGTGCCTATATGCCCCAGTGTCTAATTTCCACTTTGTGGAATTAATAAAGCACACATAGTTGAATAAGTTACATGTGTAGAGTATAAATACATCCATGCCATTCAGAAATTGTTTAGTTGGTTTTGTTTTATTGATAAAATTTACCAGAACTGCTTCATAAGGGCAAATTCAGTTAAACTGGAGAAAGTGTAAACTAAATAGAAAATGATAAGAATTATGCCATTCCTCAGTCCTTGCACTCAATGATTCTAAACTGCTCATAAGAACTGACTTATTGATTTTTTAGAGGTTTAGGGTTTTTTCCATTTTATGATTAAATTCAAATACGGACTTTGTCAAGAACTGAATTATTGGTATATGCAAATTAGATTGTTCTTATCTTTACTCATTCACAAAATTTAACTGAAATACGACCTTCTTGAAAAAGCATGCAATTATTTGGTGTTTGTAGAAGTTAGTTCAACCATGACATTGGAAAAGAACCCTCGTAATTTTGGTGCTTCCTCCTATTTATTACTTCATATTTATGTAGTAGAAAATGTGTGGCTGAATCCCTCAGTATACATCTGCATAGCCTTTGACTGAATTAACTGAAGTGTTTTAGGAGCTGCTTTTTTATTGAATGAATGTTGAACCAAACTATGATGAATTTATTGCAGTAAGTAGACTTCCCCAAATCTACTTGAAGGTGTAGAGGTTTATTACTATTTCTAGTTTTTCAGCTTTTGGGGAAGTTCTTTCTTTGAGTAAGATCTCAACATTGCATATAGTAGTTTCTTACAGGTTTAGTGCTGAATTATGTCTCCATACTCTTCTAACTTTTGCAGACAGGAGTCTGAGCTCAGAAAAATGAAGGCTGAAACCCACAACGTGCTCTGTCTTGCACTGTTGTTCACAGGCCTGAGCTCAACCTTTGCACTACAAGGAAATGCATGGAGAAAGGTATTTACAGAAACTGTGCAGGAACATCCTGGCAACTCAGGAGAACATGCCAGGAGAAGTCACTGTGCCCGAACCTAATGCTGTTCAGAAAGAACTGAATTCTTTTGCCAAGAGCTGTCAGCTATGAACTCTCCCAAGGAGTCTGGCACCTTTGCCAGGCCACATCTGCCTTTCCAATGGAAATGTTACGCGGACGCCCTCCCTTGTCTCATGTGCTCCAGTTTGGTCACTAGCCAAATGCTTAGAGCGCTCTACAAGGAAGTTGAGGGCTGTTTTCAAAGTCGCAGTGCCATTCAAAACATTGACTTAAAAGCGTGTGTCTGTAACATAAGCTCTAGAAAACTGATATTTCTAAGGTGGAACTCTTTCAGGTTGAAAATTGGAAGATACTGATGTGTAAATGACTACTTGTAACTGAAGGGTCTTACATCTGAGTCACTCCTGAGTTACCTAACTACTGTGATGGTAATGAAAAACCTTTTAAAAGCTCCTATGGTACTTTGTGGGAGCCATTATATGGTCCAGTCACCAACTGGATTGGTTCCTGTAGTTGAGAAGGGTAAGTTAATTCATAGTTTGAGACTGTTGCTTGGAGATACACAGGATGAAGCTCCAGTCAGCTCTGCAGACACAGAACTGGATTTTTAAAAACAGTGATTAAGCCCTTTTTTTTTTAATATGAAAGCATTTAACTTTCAAAACATTTCTGTTTAAAGAACTTTTTATTTTAAGATTTCTTCATATGTATATTAAAGGGACTTCACTTTTAGCTAAAAATCTGTATACATCCCTTCACCTGGGGTCAAGGTACTCTTTGTATAATTGTTGTGGTTTGTACATTTTACTGATCCTTTTTGAACGTTATTTTAAAGAAATGATCACACTCAGAGAGTTGTGGTCCATGACACAATGTCCAAGAGGAGATCAGTGATTAATATTGTTCCTCAGGAGTGGGTATTGGGACCAGCAATGTTTAACAGCTTTGTTGGTGACATGGACGGTGAGATTGAGGTGCACCCTAAACAAGTTTGCTGATGACACCAAGCTGTGTGGTGCGGTCAATGTGCTGGAGGGAAGGGATGCCATCCAGAGGGACCTTGACAGGCTTGAGGAGTGGGGCCATGTGAACCTCATGAAGGCCAAGTGCAAGGTCCTGCGCCTGGATCAGGGCAGTCCTAAGCACAAATACAGGCTGGGCAGAGAATGGATTGAGAGCAGCCCTGAGGAAAAGGACTTGAGTTGTCGATTGCTGAAAAGCTCAACATGAGCTGGCAATACATGCTTGCAGTCCAGAAAGCCAACCGTGTGCTCAGCTGCACCAAAATGAGTGTGGCCAGCAGGTCAAGGGAGGTGATTCTCTTCCTCTACTCCACTCTCAGGAGACCCCACCTGGAGTCCTGTGTCCAGCTCTGAGGCCCCCAGTACAAGAGGTGTGTGGACCTGCTCAAGCGAGTCCAGAGAAGGGCCACAGAGATGCTCAGAAGGCTGGAGCACCTGTCCTGTGAAGACAGGCTGAGAGACTTGGGCTTGTTCAGCCTGAAGAAGACTCTGGGGAGACCTTAGAGCAGCCTTCCAGTCCCTAAAGGGGGTCTGCAAGAAATCTGGAGAGAGACTTTTCACAAGGGTATGTAGGACGAGGGAGAATAGCTTTAAACTGAAAGAGGATGCGCTTGGATTAGGTATTAGGAAGAATTTTTTTTACTGTGAGGGTGGTGAGGCCCTGGCACAGGTTTCTCAGTGGCTGTGGCTTCCCTGTCTCTGACAGTGTTCAAGGCCAGGTTGGATGAGGCTTAGAGCACCTTGGTTTAGTGGAAGGTGTCCCTGCCCGTGGCAGGGGTGTTGGGACTAGATGAACTTTAATGTCCCTTCTAACCCAAACCATTTTATGGTTAAAGTTAATTTTATACTATGAAATGTAGTTCTAGGCTGAGCAGAAACAGTCAGAAAAGCACCCATTTCTATTCACAGAGATATACTTGGTGACTCTGGATGTATCCAATAGCAGAACTTTAGGAGAAGAAGAATAAGTAATGCATTAAATAAGATACTCTGCCAAACTGACTATCAGGGAGTTGATTTCTGCTACAGATTTGCCATCTCTCTGAAGGGAGATGCAGAATTTTATCAGCACCATTTAAGTCTCTTCTTGCATCTAAAACAGACCAGGTGAACTGTACTCCAGAAGAGCCTATTATGCTCCATAAAGAAAAAGGCAGCCTAAGTAACCGACGTGGACTCATGCTGTGACAGTGTAAAGCCAGGTAAGATGAATCCCACTCGCACTGTACTCTGTTCCAGACAGCAAAGGCAGAATTGCTTCTAAAGAATAAAACGAATCTGGAATTCAGATTTTACAAACATGCTAGTGTGGAATTGTATTCTGTAATAAATACCTTCTTATTTGGGTGGACTGTGAGTCCATCTGTCTGACAATCCCTAATTATAAGGTCTCATTCTTAACCAGCTGGAATGCTTTTTATTCAGCACTGGAGGGGGAGTGCTGACTTCCATTATGGTAACAATAAACTCCCAGAGCACTCGGAGAGAGGTGGACTTCATAGATTCTATTCTTAGAATATTGAGGATAAACCTTGAATCCATTAAAGTCAGTGAAAAACTCACACCAACTTCTGCTAGGATAAGGTTTCTCCCTAGGTCTCAAATGAACAGGAGAATTGGCATCCTGAAGAGATTTTTGCAGACTCTGTATCTCCCTGTCAAACTCTGTATCTCATTTAATTTTGATTTTATACTGCAAAGATCAAGAAGTTCCAAGAAGCTTTCAGGTTTTCAATCAGAATAAGGCTATTGAAAAACATGACCTTTTATTCAAAAGCCACTACCTGCAGTGGCTGTTGACTGCCACTGTGACTACTGACCTCACAGCAGAGTACTAGACATCACTGAACAGCACAGTGTTGTGTTCTCTACAGTCATGTAGAGAATGTATTTATATTCCTATTGCCCAGTAGGTGAAATTGCCATCTCTCAGGGCTTACAGCATCCCTAAAGAAAGCCCTTCTAGTTTTAGTAACACCTAGGAGGTAGGGTATGTCTGCTCACATTTGTACACACCAGAATTCACAGTAGCATCACATATGTCCATGTTCACTGTAAAACTCAGTACTTTTGCATTTGCAGTGCATACTCAAACTGCTGCGTCATTGAGATGCCCTTTTAAATCATTCATAAGTCCTAAGAGCCCACCTAAGTGTTTTAAAATTGCTGTGCAAATAAACCTAAACAGCAAATTACAGCCTGTGATATCAGATTAGTGAATTGGCCCATTAGAAAACAAGTGCTAGGTTCATTGCAAGAAACCGCAGCAGCTCAGCTAAAATAATCTGTTGAAATATACTTCCATAAGAATCTTCATTGAGTCTATTAATTAAACTTACCAATGCTCACTCTAAGTAGGGCTTTCAAGTCAATAACAATCTACCACTAACTGTGGATCCTTAGTGTGAATAAAATCAAACCAGGGGCCTTCTTTTGAGAGAATCAGGGTTTAGTGCTTAAAGGGGCCATTAAAGCAATTATGCTATAGCTGCATTAAAAGTGCAACCTTGCTTCTGAGGCTCCTTCAGCAAATAATAGTTGTTCCTGCCTTAGCTCCTGCAGCAGTGGTTTGTCAGAAAGTGCCAACCTTCTCCTGAAAAAAAAAAAAAAAATCACAACAAAACCCAGCACCTTTTTGCATTTATTTAGCACTTTCCAGGTTTGTACCACTAATGTCATTATCAATTTGGCAGTAGGAGAATGGGTACTATTACCATTTTAAAGGTAGGAAAAATTACACAAAAATCATGGTTCAGCCCACGATTTACATTCAGATCAGTATCAGAACAAAAGTTCAGGACCTCTTGACTAATTTTTACAAGAGTTCTTGATTCTTTATGAGCTTTTAAATGAGAGATTTAAAACTTAATTTAACAAAACCATGAAAATAATAAGAAATAAGTAATGTGTGTAATAACAAGTTCTAGACTAGTACAACTATCTCTGTAGCCATGTAGAAAAACAGAACTGATCTGGCTAAAAGGGAACCCAACTTTTTTTTTAATACTATTTAGTATTTTAATAGATTTTTTTTAAATAATTTTTTTAAAGAATTTTTTGAGGATACTTTTCATTCTCCACTGGAACTCAGCAGACTAAAACAACCAAAAGTGTGTGCAGGCAGGAACAAAGTGGGACAAAGATGGAAGGAGGGAGAAAATTCTACTTAAGGTGATGAAAAAAAAGGAGACATGTAAGCAAGACAATTGACTCAGTATGCTGGCATTTGGCTTCCATTGAGAAGTACATGCAGGAGCAGAGGGTGTAACCAAAATAATAACCAGCTGTCCCTATCCAGGTCCCAAATATTCTCCTGCATGAAATCAAGATGACAGTACACCTAAGGGCCAGCCTGCTTTCAAATGACGTATGAAATATTTTCTTGAAGGCGTTTCTACTATGACCCAATTTGTGTGCATACTGAAATGCAGAAGTTACTCCTTAAAACTGCTCTTTAAATCTGGTGGGGGGGGGGGGGGGGGTTGGTTTTTTGGTGTGTTGGTTTTTTTTTTCCCCTGGTTCAGCTGCAAACCGGACAAGGGTAAAATTAGAAGGGAATTCTTACGTCACCTGAAGCTGTGGGTACAAATCAGGACATGATCAAATGAGTCTTGTATTCCTAAGTTCTGTGGTGCACTAAAAAAGAACACGCAATGGTGCAAATGGATGCTTCCATTTGTTTCCTTTGTCTAGTAGAAAACATACCAGGGAGCAGAAGACTTTTGCCTGATTGATTATACACATAAATAAAAACATTTCACTTGTCAGCCTGTGTAGTGAAGTTAGTATTGACCTCAGAGCTACGTAAATAAAATGTGCAAATTGCTTTATACAATATGTCCCTATGTAATAAATGTATCTCACTGGGGTTATGGTTTATCATGACAGTGTGCAAAATGCAAGGTTGTATCGTATATAAATGAATGGGTTTATTTTTGTTAGTCTATACTGTGATTGGAAAATGGAGATGAGGATGCAGTTGCCACCAGATTTTCCCATACTCTGATCAAAATTATTCTTGAGACCATGAGCTGTTAAAATTCAACCTACTGAGATTACTCATTACATGCGATTGAGATTACCTTCATCTCTTCAAGGGGAATGGACACTTTCCCTCAGTTTTGGAGCTGCAGCTTCCCTGTAGCACAAGAAACACAACTGCATTTTGGCCTATACAAGGAAATTTCTTTATGGTTGTCTGTGGTTGTTTAAAGACAAATTTGATGCTCTAAATGTGACATGCAGTTTATTCATGCAAAGGTGCAAGGCAAGCACAGATGGGTCACAAATACTCACATCTAATTAAACTTTTCTCCCCAGGTTTTACCTAACTCTGTGCAGGCAGCTGCTTCCATCTCTAGCAGGGAGACTGAACATCTGATGATAATCCTATTGGATAGAAGACCATTCTGTTCTGGTCAAAATGACACCTCCAGCATCTGAAACCTGAAACTGGTAAATATCAAGTTATGTCCTTCTGATCCTCAGCTCTGGCATTGTGAAGGAAGAATGAGAAAACATCCCCATTCCTAGCTTTCTCTCCTGCTTATGAAAAGAACCAAATGGGTAAAGGAAAAGCAGAAATGAATGCATTTTGCCCAGGTGCAAATCTGTCAGTGTCTCACCTGTTCTACCAGTGGTGACTCTGGTAGCTCTGCACTTTCTACAGATCGGCACAACATCTCAGCCCCACCTCTCCACAGCACCACCACCCTCACAAAAAGTGTCAAAGATGCCTGGTGTGTCATTGCCCTGCACAACTTGTACTGCAGCTGGCTTACTTTTGTTGAGTGCTGGGATTCAGCCAATTCACTTGCCCTGGTTTTGTTGTATCTGTAAAGCCTCGCCCAGACAGGTAGAAAACGAAACTGCCTACCTCCAGCGTGACCAAAATTGCCTTTTCTAGAGTCAGTGCTTCTGCTTTAAAAAAAGCTGGTGGATGGAAATTTGAGTCGTATATACATACCGGGTTGGAAGGTAATCTTCAGGAAGCTGAGCTTTTCTCTGCCCTTGGCTTGTTCAAGAATCACATTTTCATATTAGCAGCATGAAGACCATTCAAAGCATTTGCTTGGTATTTGTATCACCAGATTAATTAGGATACTCTCCCCACATCCTTCCACCATAACATAGTTAGGAACATAATGCACTTTCATCTACCTTTTATCCATGGTTTTAATTTTTATTTCACAGGTTTATTCCAATCATCAAGCTGCTTCTCCTTCATTTTCAGTTGCTTGGAGTAGCAGATTTTCTAACTCAAGCAAGGGGGGATTTTTGACTGGTTGACTTTAGCTTAGGGTAAACTCTCAGAGGCAGGGCCGGCTAATATGTTCCACCAGCTCACTACTACAGTTGTTTACAGTATTTTCCTACTCTGATACCACTAGCTAGTGTGTCCTCTGCCTGCTGCTTCCCACCAAGCAGCTTTGGTCTTTGTCCCAATCTGGTGTGATTCCCTGCTTGCTCATACTGATCTAGCAGAACAATAAGTTAAACCTTGGTTAGGTTTAATGTGATTTCTAATATTTAGATTTTAAATCTGGTATGTTTAAAAACACTATAGGAAAAATTACCCACCGCATAAGTATATGTGAACACGTTAATATGGACATGCACGCACACATACATACTTATACTTTATGTCTTAATCTTCTTCAGGAAAGCATTTAAAATACATCCAACACACACATTCAGAGAATAAAAGATGTACTAAAAGCTAGTGTGCCACATGAATTGTTTAGTAAGGGTGAAAGGATTAAAAGCTTCGTATTCTGTTTATGAAATCAAATCTTTGTGGCTCTGCTCTGTGCATGCCATATCATAAGATAATGAATAGTTCCATAGCAACAAAAGCCTACCACTAAACCATTACCTTGATATCAATTCTTGAGCAGAAAGAACACAAAAAAACAAAAATACCAGTCCTAAACTTGAGATATCAATGATTTAAATAGGCTGGTTCAGAGTATCTTTTTAGTCCAAAAATTGAAATGTTTATCATTTTATCATTGAAAAGACAGATGTTAGGATGAATCAAATAAGGCTGCATTTGGGTTCACAAATTAAACATTGTTTATGAAATTATACTCTTTGAGCCATCTCAGCAATTTTAGTGATTGGGGTATTGCTTTAACAGTGTTACAAAATTCAAATTACTAATGGCTCTGACACGATTTAGAAAAACACAAGAAAGCATCCACCTATGAGGGTGATCAAGATGGACAAGAGCAGCATGTATTAACTGACTTAAAAGACAGGGTTTTGACTATTAAAAGAGACTCTAAAAAATGCTAAAAACCAGAGCACAAGATGCAGCCCCATTTCTTAGTGGCGAATTAGAAACTAAGAAAAATTCTCATGTTATTCAAAGTAATTATAGAACCATTTTCCCCTTCTCAAATATTAGAAATCAAATCACATTTCCAAATAATTAAATAATAAATTTCCCATTCTTTTTAAGAAGAGTGCACTGTTCTTCTGATGTAAGGTTTTATAGCTTATATATTAGTTTCCATATGCATAAAAAATGCATACATGCTTTCTTGACAGCAATATTCCTGGTGCCTTCAAGAGGTAAGACATGGAAAACAAAAATATATAATGCATACATAATTAAATATACTTCATATGAGATCACTAAAGCATTTGGCCATATCCTATCTGCTCCTTTCCCTAAAATACGCACATATCTATTATAGAATCATAGAATCAACTAGGTTGGAAAAGACCTGTAAGATCGTCAACAGTCTAAGTGTGATCTGTCAAGAGTGATCTCCTTGAATATAACAAAAATCAGAAGTGACCAAAATGAAGGGTTTTTCCAATATTTCACTTAATAAGAATTCAAAGATTATGGTTTTTCAGTTTGAGCTATAGAATCTCAGTTTGGGCAAAAATGACACTTCTGTTATATTAAGTGATTATTAAACATTCCAAAATAAAATTACTTCAGTTTATAAATAATTTTTTAAAACAATAAATATCTAAATGTTTGTTTACTCAGTATAATGCTTGTAAACTCAATAAAAATAACACAAAGACCTGAGTTATTTAGGTTAATCCAGGTGCCTTGATATTAAAAAGAAGCATCCAGAGGGCAGGAAATTTGTTTTTTTCAGTGGCAAAGGTCTCTGAAGCTTGTGGCTATTCTTTCTGTTGAGCTGAAGCTTACTCCAAGCCACTCGTCCCTAACAGAAAGCTGAAGGATTTGATGGACATCCAGTGAACAAGCAGCTTATGCAGTGTCAAGCACTACCCACCTCTGAAGGATGTTAGTGTCTTCCTGGTCCAGTGTGACAGTAGGGTGCTTCCAAAACAGGGGAGAAGCACCAAAGGGCTCCTGGGATCCCTGCAAGAAGATTTGCCAGAGCAAGCTTCCCTCCTGACAGGTGACTCTGTGTTAGAAATAAATGTTTGCCATGAGAAATTTAGAAATGCAAAGGAATGCAACTTTTAATCCCTGCACATTGCAACAAATTCACCGCATAGCATTGAGTGCTGGCTGGCTCTGCAGAAGAGCACCCTCAGAGTGACTGCTGTGCTCTGGAATGAGGATCTTACAGCAGGCAACATTCCTGCCAGGCACTGAGACTCCTGATCCTGCAGATCCCTGAGAGCAAATGGCTCCTGACCAAGTTCAAGCTTGTAGCTTGTGTTTCCAGAAACTTACTGGGGTCTCTGGCAATCCA
>JBCJKH010027040.1:0-22501 GCA_039877255.1 Loriculus beryllinus | reverse complement strand
GCAAAAGACCTAATATGCTGTTTTTTTTAATAATAAAAATCACACATCACTTCAACAAAACAGAGAACAGATACTTATTTCATACATTTAACACCTATTTTGCATGGATATCACAAACTCATGTTACAGAATTTGGTAGGAATTTGTAAACAATTAATTTATTGTCCTGTCATATTCTGAAAACAATTACCCATCACACGGGAGAATTTCACTTTTCACCTAAAAAAGGCTACAAAATTTAAGTACTGTGGTCCTGATAAGCCATGTCAAACAGTTACTTTTTTTCTTTCCACACACTGACGGAATTGTACATTTTATAAAGCCTGTACATACCAGAATACTGAACGCAACAAATTGGGGCTGGTTTACAGGTTACAGATATCTCTTTCGCATATTTGATTGGAGGACAACTTTCCAATGGATATTCTTTATTTTTACTTCAAATAAGGAAAAAAGAGAAAGAGAATAAAAATATTAAGATATCTAAACCCAATATATTTTCATTTCACTTAAGAAATAAATGTGCTTTGGGTGTTATTCTAAGCATCTTTATATAAATATTTGCAGGAAAACATACGTTAAATCCAACATAAGAGGCAAGATTAATTTTAAATCATCATAATTAAATTACTCCTGTTATGAATTCACAAGAATAAGAATTAACATAGATTGGTACATAAAAATCAAACTTCTTAATTTGCAGACCTATCTAATAAACGTATTTAAAGAATGCAAACTCTACTTTCTTGTGACAAAAAGCAATATGAAAATATCTTCATATGTAAAAATAAGAACTACATTGATCATTTAATCAAAATACTGAAAGAACACCACACAAAAAATACTAAGTAGTTTAACCTATCATAAAATGGCACAAACCAACCTTGAAATTATCTGAAGTGCTTATCTAATATGTGCAAGGATTACAAAAACTTAGTTTCAAGATACTGAGTATTTTTTAACACACTAACAGGTTGCTGTTTCTTTTTAAGAGCATAATTACAGCATTAATTATTCTTTACCTGTATATTTGTAGTACATAGATCAAAGCCTTTATATAATGCTAAAGAGAACTAAAAAGTTCCAATGGGATCTTCCAACAGACCTATATTTATCCTCATTTTAATTTTTTTCCTCCTCTAATGGAAGTGTTAAATATCCTACCATTTACAACTGGTCTTCCACTTCGATGGCCTATTTTTCTTCAGGTTATTAACAGGAGAAAACATGGTCATTCTGAAAAAAAAAAAAAAAAATGAACACAGATTCTCCTATATGAAATACGAAATATTGCATGAGACAGTTTATTTCAAACAAAAACCAATCTTGCTTCCTTCTTACTATTCATGTCTACACGTAATGTCAGTAAGTATGTACTCATTGATGACAACACAACTTTCTAACGATCTAATGCTCACACTTGCACCTAAGTTTTGTTTTCTGCCTGTTATTTGTTGAATAATTCATTCTGAAGGTCAAAATCCATTGACATAAAGTTCTCAGATACTTCTTTCGGCAAGGTGAAGAAACAAGAGTTTAATTATATGAAAGAGACAGAACACCTAATACAGCAATTGAAAGGAGGTTGAACACTTGCCAGAAGCTGTGAAATTATTTTTTTTACAACATACTTTTTAAATTGTTTGATAACATATCTGTTTTTCATGGGTGATTAATTTTACAGTCACTAGACTATGCGTCTTCAATGTGACAAAACATCACACACCAATAAAACATAGCAATGCATCTACTCACCGTGGTGCTGCTGTATAACCTGATGACTTAATTTTATTATGGAAAACTAATGGCTGATCTTTCACTGTGCTTTTCGCTCCTACAGTAAAATAATTTAATTTACATTAAAATAAGGGGAGTTTAACATCATATTTTTACAGTTATGTAGACAGGCTAGTACAATAAAAATATCTGATGTCGCCTTACATTACAAAACACATTTATTATCAGTCACTCTAAAATAAAGATTACTGAGGAAAGAAATATTAACTGTTACACTGCATAACAGCTGTCCTCCAGTAATATCAACAAGAAAGAACTTCTTTAAACTTTGAATTAACAAGAATATAATTCTGAGGAACTTTTTTCATCGTTCCTTCACAAATGTGTTTTCTCAAGGCCTACTTTATGCTTTGACTTTATATACACTACCCATACCGTATTCACACCTTATACTTGGAATATGGGATGCATCTAAAGATCATTAAAATACTGTCAGTGGGTACACATAGATGTCCAGGGTCTTACATGACTTAAGTCATTATTAATGTCTGCATTCAGACTACTGTACTAAGAAGCCTGAAGGGCAGCCTCTAACCCAAAACTAATTATGAGTACTTCATACCAGCAGAAGGTAACTAATAAATGTTGAAAAAGGGGAAATCTTGCTCATATTCTGGGGAAAAATTTCAGGTGCATTAGGAGTGATCTCATGGACACAGTTACGTCTGCTGAAGATAGAAGCGCCTTGAACTCCCACAAGCTATCTTTTCTCTTTGAGTATCAATGAGACAGAGAAGTGCCATTCCTGGAAAGCTCACAGTACCACTTGTCATAAGAGAGCATAGGGCTTCCTTAGAACACCTAATCTACCTGAGCATGAGGTCTCAACATGGGTAGTACAGGTATCAGTGCTAAGTGTCCAAAGCAGACAAACTCTGTAGATGCATTCTTGGAACATCATACAACATTAAAGATAAAACCTTTGACATTTTAACAGGTCCAACAAGTACAATCAGTACAGTAAAAATAAATTATTTCTAAATATCTACAGCTACCAGTATTTTTACACCTCTCCAAAAGAAACGGTGATGATGGAAGTTATTTTGTAAGTACTTTTTGGACTTTGCTTAACTATTGCTCAGCAAAAAAGCTACAGGTGTTTTAACAGCAACTGGAAGTCAGATTTTTATTTTTTTAAAACAGGAGGACAATGAGGCCAAAATTAACTTCCTAAACCTGCAGGTATTGACAAAAGACTATTCAGGACAATAAAATTAAGTATAACAGGTAATCAAAGTCAAGAAAGAAACAACAAATTATATGGAAAAAATATAGTGCATGCCATGGAAAAAGAATGACTTATGAAAAATCTAAACATTCTACACAGTAACTTATTTAAAATCCACATAAAGTTCTTAAAGTATTGCTTTTCAAATAAGAAAAACACCTTATTACCATCATTTTCACTACAATTATATATGTATGCTATGAAACACTGCTAGAAGTATAAAATTCTTCTGACTAAAATAAAAATAAAATGCAATATATATTTAAAACAGAAATCAATATACTAATTGCATTAGGTACCAGCCAGCTGTGACTCACTTTTAATTAAATATATATATATTTATATTAATTAATTCCAAGATTGGTTTATACTTACCAAGTTTTTTACTAGAAGGTTCTTTCATGTTTTTCTTTAAACCTTTACACAACGGAGAACTTTTCAGTAAAGAACACCTAAGTTATAAAACCAAGCACAAAAATCAATCAATGAAATGGACAAAAGCATCATATTATGAAAAGGTGTCAAAAATTTTTTTCAGTTGTGTGCTTGTGTGTATGTATATGTGTGATATCAGTGAGATATCATAAATATAGATAAGACAGAGTATTAATTATCAGCTCAGATATCCAGCAGCACAGGCAAGTCTTGGCCCCAAATAGATTCATAGACTACTGCATTTACATGTTAAATCCCATTTCTGTGACTGTTACCTGATGATTTTACTATAGGCACTGAAATCCACACTTCAATCATAGAATAGTTAGGGTTGGAAAGGACCTTAAGATCACCTAGTCCCAACCGCCCCACTGGGGCAGGGACACCTCGCATTAAACCATGTCACCCAAGGCTTTGTCCAATCTGGCCCTGAACACCACCAGGAATGGAGCATTCACAGCTTCCTTGGGCAGCCCATTCCAGTGCCTCACCACCCTAACAGTAAAGAATTTCTTCCTTATATTCAATCTAAACTTCCCCTGTTTAAGTTTTAACCTGTTACCCCTTGTCCTATCACTACAGTCCCTAACGAAGAGTCCCTCCCCAGCATTTGTTTTCCTGACAATGAAGTGCATCAGATGGTTTTGTACAGTGCTATCTGTTGACAAGGTTTTATTTTACTTCTTTTTCTGTCATGCCTTAGTTGTATTGAGTGGGAGAAGTCACAGAATGCAGAAATCGCAAGGCATATCTGGAGGTCATCTTGTCCAACTGCCCTGCTCAAGCATGTCCACCTGGAGTCAGTTGCCAAGCACCATGTCCAAATGAGTTTAGAATTTCTCCAAGGAGGGAGATAACACAACCTCTCTAGGCAACCTGTCTGTGCAAGTGCTCAGTCACCCACACAGTAAAAAAGTGTAAAAAAAAAAAAAAAAAAAAAAGAAGCATTTAGTTATTCTGTACCTGGCAATGACTGATAAACTCTTCTCATTTCCACAGGGGAGAAAATCCTTCTGCTGAGTTCTCACCAATGCAGTAAGGTTAACTTCCAACACAGCAATCAAATCTTTGAACATTGATGTGACCAAACATAAAACCTGCAGCAATTATACCATCAAATAGCACTCTATTTAATTCATAATTGAAGCTTCAACACTGCATGGATGTGTATGAATTATATGGAGTATTTATAATGAAAAATAAAATCACTTTGTCACTTATGAAAATTAGCAAAAAAATCCATGAGTTTAATTTTGCAGAGCATTAAAGAGTAAGAAGTCCTTCAAAATATGATTATGTTGCTTAAATATGTGTGTTATGTCTGGAAGTCACAGAAATTCCAAGGTGTTTCACAATAAAGATATTTCTGCAGTAAGAATTGTGAAAAAAGGAGCAAACGTGGAAGAAAGATTGCATTCAGAGACGTGCCAAGAACATGGTAAGAGCTGAATTTCAAACAAAATCCTTCTTTAAAACAAAACACTGCTATGTTAAATATGTAGAAAGGCCTGGATTGAGCTCAGTTCTATAGGAAAACTTTAACATCAAAAATGGACTAATCAGACAATTCCTTAAAAGCACTTTTAGTGACTTTCCACACACATTTTTCACAACTCAAATAGTTTTCACAGATTTTTTGGAAGGATTCAAAAGCAGTTCATCCTAATATTTGTTTAAACAAGGTGTAACAGTGTTTATATCTTTCCTCACCCTCCCAAAAAGATTGACCACATGGAAAGCAGAGGCATTCTTGAAATTCAGGGTACACACTAAACACTATAAAAAACAATACACCCTTTGCTTATTAATCACTTTGGACAGTACACAAATTATGACAGCTTTAAACCTACTCAGCTATTGAAAATAGCAGATCCCATAAAGAAGAACCAACTCTCTCCAGAGAAGCTACTGTGTAATTCACATCAAGAAAAAGAATTGTGTACATCAATCTGCAAACAAAATGCATAATTTGTAATTATTGAAAATAAATTCAAATGTAAACATTTGTTAAATAGATGTTTATTGTATACTTACCTTTCCATTAACTGACTTCCTTGTTAATGCACATGATCTGACAAACCGAATGCTGAGGTCACTGAAATCTTTACCAAAAAGAACATAGTGCTATAAAACAGTATTTGCATTTCAAAAGAAAAAGCTATCATCTCTAAGAGTGGAAAAAAAATATTATGCATACTAATTTGACACCATTATAATTCACCTTCTTCAGTGTACATCCTGCTAGCTTACTTCTACATTATAAAGTAGTAGAATAACATTCCTTGTGTTTAACACTCATGAATTGCAAAATTAAAATAAAAATTCATTGCTAGCCAGTACCAAAATCTAGTGCCAACACAACTTCTGAGACAAGTCAGCAGTGCCAGAAAAACACAGAAATTAATCAGAATGAACATTTAAGGAAAAAAAAACAAAACACAAACACAAAACCAACCAAACAAACAAAAACCCCACAAAAACCCCCTACAGTTTCTACTGTATTCTGCTATTTTGCAAACCAAATTGTTATACTATTTATATCAGGTAACAAAGTGATCACATTAGGTCAGATAACATAATTGTACCTTTGTAAGATAAAAAAGCTTCTAATTCAAAGTTTGCCAAATTAAGTATTAACAAGCCAGTAGAGCTTCCTATCCAAAAGTAGCTAGTATTCAGGGCTGAACACCTATTAAGAAAGGAGGAAAAAAAAAGTCTTACCATATAAGGCACAGCAATTGGTTTTTTTTTAATACTTGTTACCTAGTCCCAATAAAACAACAATAAACACCAAAAAAGGATTTTAAATTTACAGCATTTTTATGAAATCTATAGCTCAAAGTAAAATCTTTCAATCAAAACTGATGAAGTTTTGAAAACCAAAGCCAGGACACAATCTCTGATTTTATGCAAGTGCTCGTGGCAAGTCTAAATCAGCATAGGAAATACTTTTCAAAAACTACTGTGGTTTGTAACAGATGGGAGGTGCTGTAAAAGCACTCTATATACAGACAGTAAATTCAAACAAAGAGGCAAGTCCACATATATTCTTACTTTTACCACCTGTAATATGAAAACATAAAAAATGGGGAAATTTAAAGTGTCTTTGTACATAGTTAAATTACTAGAGAAAAAAACAGCACAAACTAAGGGGGTAAAACATAAACCAGGAAAGCCTGGAACATCTGTCTCAGTCTGCGCTTAGTGGCAGTAGTACTGCTGTTAAGTAATGAAATCCAGTCTTCACAAACACCAGAGTAGACCAACCGGTTACAATTTCAGTCAACACCCTCACAGAAAAAAAATGCTATCGAGCAGAAGATGATTATTACAAAATAACAGTTGTTCTTCACAAAACCCAAAAATGTTTTGATGCCACAGTAAATAAAAATTGACATCAACATTTTAATTGATTTTCCAAATAAAAGTGAATAAACTTATTGGTTTGATTTCTAAACTCAGACCACAAGAGCAGAAGCAAGGATATGGAAAAATATAAAGCTGAGACTTGGCATGAAAAGATTCACCACAGTGGTTTTTTTCTTTTCTTTTTTTTTTTTTTTTTTTCCTTATATAAAAAAAAGGGAAGAGAAACAGTCTGATACTTTATAAAGCAGACTGGGAAAGAGTTTCAGTTCTGGTTTGTGATACTTTTATGTGCTCTGTATAGTTTTATTTGTGGTTTGTGCTACTTTCATGCATGGTGGGAACAGACTGATCTAATTTGTGAATCCTTTGAATTATTTCAAAGTGGCACTATAAAGTTATTATAAACAACGATATCAAGTGATAGATACAGGAAGTTGATCTCACACCCACTTTACAATAATGAAAGGCTGCGATGAAATTACTCAACATCAAAAAGTTTATAGAAGACACATAATTTTTTGGACATCAGTGTTGCAAAAATATTTCATTGTTCCATTTCATTTCAGGCAGGAAAAGTGGTAAACCAGGGATTGTTCAGTTGTTCAGAAGAACCTGAGTCACCTCAGTCTCTAAAACCAATACATGGTAATTTCAAAAGTGAACAGAAAAAATTTCTAAAAAAAAAAAAACATAAAATGTAAAACCAGAAGACAATGGAACTGGATTAACAATAAGAATTTTATGGTCATGGTTATTTATAAGCAGAACAAAACCTCCAACTGTGATGGCAATAACTGAAAGAGTAAATAGTCCTTAGATGTACAATGCCAGGCAGCATCAGGTGGGTATTGGAAATTGATGTTTTCTGAACTCAGAAAATTATTTCAATTAACCTACTACCAGGGGTCAATTTCGGGCAATCATGTCCAGAAAAAAGCATTGAAAAAGAACTGAGATTGAGTCTGACAAAAGTCTGCCTAGAACAGGTTATGCAATCTAGAAGTTATTTAAATTTAGAAAGCAAACAGACACAGGCACACAGTGACTGCATCAGACAGATTTCCATAGGAACGCAAACTAAAATAAATTTGGCTTTTTAATTCTAATGGGCTTCTTCATTATTTTTTAATTGATATTTCTCTGATAACTGGCATCAATAGATACTAAAACGGATATTCCCAATGCCATTTCTATAAAATTACTTTTCAAACAAGAAACCAGTTTTAACTGTGTATCACTTCGTGTATATTACCTGCCCAAAGCAGACCACCAAAGCTTGCAGATCACTAAAAATATTCTTTTGTTCTTCCTATTGTATGTTTAAAAGAGTAAGCTGCAACGTAAATAATCCAAGAACCAATGGGAAATCCTAGGAATAGATTCCATCCAATTATTTGGTGGTATTTTAAGGGACTTACATGTTTTCTTCATTATGGAAACACACTAAAAAGTCACAGTGTTCAATTAAGAGGATAGGTAACGATGTTTCCACTGATCCTTCTCGTCTCACGGGTTTTGTTCTGCAAAGACTGGAAGTATTTTGCCCTTCACCTAAGAAATACAACCAACACTAGCTATCAAAAAACAATGGACTAAGGGAAAGAGTTAGGATTTAATAGAGAATGTGAAGAAATAAAGTACTATAAATAAATATAGCACTATAAATAAAAAATAAATTACTATAAATAAAGTTACAAAGTAATAAGGTAGCATGAACTAACTCCACACTCCAGAAGTTTCTATTTCAACAGACTGAAATAGCCTAAGAAGCCCTCTTGAAATATCTTTCCTCATTATTATGCTTTTTTTTAGTACGGTCTTCTTTTAAATACCTAGAGATAAAAATCTAAAGTACCCACTTCTGTACCGAAAAGGAGTTGGCAGAATTCAGATGTGTCCATCTCAAAAAGTGACTCTGAAAGCCATATTCTAACAACCCTTAAATATGCGGGGCAACTTTCCACTTAGCCTGAAAATTTCCTTGACCCTAAAGTTATAACATAATCCAAAACCAAGATGGAAAGTTACCACTAGTTTCATCCTCCCAAGAAGTCTCCATCCATTATGCATACGCAGTGAAAGCCTAGGAACGACTAGCACTGAATTCATGATTGGGCAGAGCCACTATATCACTCTCTTTCAAACATCCAAATACGAAAGTGCCATCCATATATTTGAAATAATTTCAAGAAACATAGCAGTCTTTCTCATTAGATTAGGACCTTAGAAATTGCTGAAGCTGGACCACTAGGCATCTCAGAACACAACAGTCACTGAAGCCAGAAAAAGAACAAGCAAGGGAAACCACGTCTCCCTTTCCCTAAAGAAAGCTTCCTCTTGCTTGCCTTTGAGAGGACCTCATCTCACTTCATGTGGGGTGCAGGCAGTCTGAATGCCTCATTTGGGAACATGAAATCACCTTGGTGAGGTGACCAAGGGCAGTCTTTTATAAGTACTCTGCGTTATACCACTGGAAATACCACAGCCAGAGAAATATCATATCATGGAGGCATTAGTATGGATTTAAACAAAAAAAAAAAAAATATAAGAAAGAAAAAAAGAAAGATTCTTAGAAGTATCAAATGTAGCTGAGAAATGGTATCCCACTTAGACAACAGCTTAATTTTTAGGCACCCATTCTGTTCTCACTAAAGTCTTGGGCAGTGAATTCAGTAAAAACCAAATACTTAATAGTTCACATCCTGCAATGTTTTATAAGCAGATGCATTACCCAAGATTTTATTACATGCATACAAGCTTAATTATTTCCAGATATGTCACATAATTCTTTCCACATACGTCAATACCCCACTTCACATCAGCTTCAGTAAGAATTCCATGCCAGTCTGAGACTCATAACTATCACTTACAAAAAATTCTCGTTGTATAAAAAGCATACAGTCAGTAGCCAATAACAACTAGACAATACCATAAAGAGCATTCTAAAAGCAATGTGCTACCTATTTCTTTTCCAGATTGCAACACTTCAGTATAGAATTTCTCTTGCTTTTTCTTTAAATTGATATGTGTTACACAACGGTAATTATGATCACTGATTAAACTGAAGACCCAAAGCTGCAAGAAAAAGAAAAAACAACTGCAATAACCTTTTGACAGTAAACATAAAGCTTACATGAGTACAAACTAAAGGTCTGATATAAAACTATTCATGTAACTGTTGCATTTCTGTATCTGTAATCTCACCTTGGACCAAAAATTCAATTATATGCATTTTTAAGATTATTAAAGAATATATTCAATATTAGCAGAAGCAGTCATTATAAATTTGAACTGCACATCTAATTCCCGTATTTATGTCTTTGGAAAAAAAAAGCCTCATAGGCTATTTTCCACATTAAAAATAACAAGTAACCTGCATGTAATTGCTCACTGAATAATGTACAATAATATTTCATCTATACCTCTCTGATTTTAGGCAGCACTATAGTTAAATCTTTAACTCTCTTCACAATTCACTGAATGATAACACTGAAAGAAAGCAACTGGAAAATCCATTATGCAAATATATTCTCAACATTAAATTAAAGAGCAGGTAAAATGCATATTCATACTTATCGCATTTTTATTAGAATTTCAACATGCTGAAATCATAGTCTCTTCCATTTATTGTCATGTGTTTCATTCCTTAGCTAGAATAGAAGAATCTTATTTTTCACCTTTTTTATTTTGAAACAGATATATTTATAGCCTGTCAGTGTACTCTTCTTATATAAACACTGATTGTGCTCTTAAACACTTCCCTGGTTTTCAGAAGAAAGTTTCCATTTTGTAATAGAAGTCTTATATACCATATATGGTTTATACTCAAAGCATTGAATTATACCTAAAAAAGTAACGGTTGTAACAACTCAAAACAAATATGCAGATTATGAAGCTTTTTTATAGACAGATACATTAACAATAGATGACTATTTTGACAGAGACTTTTCTGGGTAATTCTCACCTGTCCCTCAGAACATCCAGTGATAATCTGTTTATTTTTTTCATCAACCAGCAGACTTAGCAAAGGAGATGCTGGTTCAAAAAAAAAATAGAATTATTTCCAGAGTAGACACAAATCAGATATGCAACCCAAATTGAATCCTCCTGTTTATAAAAATGAATGGAAAAAACCTCTTACTGCAATTCCCACGGTTGCACAATACTTTGTCTGGCTGAGGGCTTTCCATTCACAGGTCTACAGTCTGCTTTCCGCAGACACTGCCATGGTAGTGATTTTCTGCAGCCTTTCACCCACGCTGCTGTGGTATGGTTTTCAGAGCCCCAAGTGGCAGTTTTCGTTCCCCTGCTATTGCTCTCATGGCCTCCACCTGCAAACCCTGATTGCAGTTGGGGCAGGTTTTCAAGGGAAACAACTGCTACAGGCAACCAGGGTAGAATCACCCCTTCCTCCTCTCCTTTCCTACCATGTGGTGTTAGCTTTTAGTTTACATGAGACAGTTCAATAATACATATGCACAAAGCTTAACAACCAGTCCCCTCACAGCTCATGCCCCAGAGCGTGCTCCAATAACCACTAGCAGCGCCACAATCAGGCACAATCAAAGGTGAGTTGGAGCAAGTCCCATTGAAAACTACGTTTCTTATGTGGAAAATACTATTGGAGGAGGAAGCCCTGCTGCACTGGAAACAATGTTTCTCCTCCTCCTCCTCTTATCTTGCCATAAAAGTAGCTTTCACCTTTAAAGTCAACATATGCCATCAGCTGCAGACACTGCTAATAGATCTATATAAGGCATAGTATTTCTTTCTATGCCATATAGAAAGCTGAAAGAAAACAAACACATAGTACTCAGAGAGTGGAACTGTGCCTACAAATAGACAGCTTCATTTGCTTATCTCAGTAAAATGGCAATAGCTACATGCACACCCTGTACAAAAAGAGCTGTTTATAAAAGTATACTAAATCTACCCAGAAGTACACATTAAAGGAAAACATATTTACTACTGGCTTTAAAGGATATATTTACTACTACCTAGTCTACTAGAATTATTTTCACTAAATCAGCTAAATATTTCTATAATTGCGTGTTATTGTTTAGGGAAAACAAATTTTTGCTATGAAAAAAGCATATATAAAACTAAAGCTTACCTGTTAATACTCCTGACTGATGTATTAACTGGCCGGTAGCATAGTCCCACACCTTTAGGAAAACAAAATATACAGTCAACTACTTAGATCCTTAAGGAAAACAAACTTCAAAGGCCATCATGTGGTGAAAACGGAAAAGTGCAGCCACTAAAAGGGATGCAACATGGTAAGGGTTTCTTTCAGCATTTTTTAATAACTACAAAGAGATTTGCTTAATTGATAAGTATCTATAGTGAAAAAGGTGAAACTCACCTGATATGGATACAGAAAGTACTTGGAATACTTATCATCTTTCCTTAGGTTGATCTCTTAGTGACTTAAGCTAAATTAATGAAAATACATACTTGAACTGGTTTTAAATTTCACACAGGGACCTTGAATAATTTCATAGTTTTCACACTGAGCTCAGGAATAAGAGGTCATAATAACAGTAGTTATTATGATCTATAGAAACACATATAAATCAGCTTTCATTATTAACAAGACAAAGTGATGAATTCTGTGCTTAACAGTCAATTAAGAAAGCTAAATAAAACCAAATTTTTCCTCTTGTATTGTTACTTCTACAAGTCTTCCTCTCCACAAATACTTTCACTACATTATTATAGTTATCACAGCTGGGATTGACAAAGTCACAGCCAGACAGTCCCTGCTCTTCTAAAGTGCAACACTACAGCTTCCTTACCTTAAAGGTTCTGTCTTCTGACACTGATATAAGCATACTTTTCTCCCATGTACAAAACTCAGCAGCAGTCACTGGAGCCAGGTGGCCATCCAATTCAGCTAGTATAGCTTCCTCCTGTGATAAGTCAAAATAAAAACAGATTATATTTCAAACTAAAAATTAGAATCAGTTAAATGTTTTAATAGTTAATAACAGTTGCTAAAAATTGTGAGATTTGGATACAAAATATTATATCAGTAAGATTTTTTTCTTCCTGAAACTGCAGCCCTGTATATTATCCTTCTGGGAAAACCACACATTTACGTTTTCTTCTTCAGAATGAATGATACAAGTGTTACTTTTCAGATCTCCTCAGAATGTTTTCTTCTTGTAAGTTACTGTAACACCTATTCAATTTATCATTCTAGTCTTCTACCTGGTGTATGACCCATTATGAAGCATTAGTTCATACTTATTGTCATCTATATGAGAAAAATTAATGCTTTTGCTTAATTATGCTAACATTTCCGTATCATGATTTTATTTGAAAGTAAGTTAAAAAAATACCAGCACCATATCTACACAGATTGGCTTCTCACCTTTGCACTTAACATGTAGATCTGATTTCCAGCACATACTGCCACTTGTTGATCGTCCAGACTAAATCTTACATGAAGTACCGCTCCCAGAAGAGTTCCAATAACAACTCCTCGAGGTGTTAACCCTGCAGCAATTCCATTGTCAGGGAGACTCACTGAAATAGAAAACTCTAGTGCAGTGAGATTCTTAGAAACTTTTGCCTAACCACAGTGCTATCTCAGAGTATGTCAGGAAGCTCTACCAAACAACCCACAGCTTTATTGTACCAGGCTATTGGAAAGCAAAGCACAGTACTATGTACCAGTAAGATTCCTCCATTTGCCTTGTTGCCTGGACATGATGTGGTACTCTTTGAAACACTAATAAAAAGTGTGCCTATCAAACCATACTTCCATGGAAGCCTGCCAGGGACAGGATTTTTGGAGTAGGGTTATATGCCCAAGGAACCCAACAGTACCATGCTCATTTTAGAGGCAAGAAATCCTGACTGGTGTCACCATATAAAATGACTGAAGCCCAGGAAAACAGGCATTTGAAAAATACTTCTTCCAGTACAATAAATACCCCAGACATTCAGCCATCAAGCAAAGGGGACTTTCCTTTTCCTGGTTTTAATTCTTCTGTGCACTGAAAGAGGAATTACACCACTAAATAGCATTACAGACTCAGATGGCAAGACTAGCTTTGAGAACAGGCTCATGTTCCATCCCTCTCTTCACAGTTTCATTCTGGTCATCTCACTGCTTCAAGCAGCCTGGTTTCTGCAGTTCCCAGTTTTAGGATGCTACCTTTAAGAGTGTGAGAAGGTTTTGGACATCTCATTAAATTTCAGGATTTCACAGGCAACGAATTAACTAGGATACAGGCACAACTATAGGTGTCCTCTTATAGGTTTCATTCTAGATGCTATGGAGTGCTTCTACAGCTGATTAATAAATCAAGATCTAGCGGGATGGAGAGATGGATCAAACACCTTGATACAGTTGTTAAGAATATGGACAGAGAAAACATGCCAAGATTGTGTAGAACACAGTCTGGGGAAAGAAAGGCTATACAGCATTTGCTGAAAAGCCTGTAGATAGAAAAAAGAAAAAGAAGCAAGCCAGAAGCGGAGAATCTGGCTTTCAAAAGTCTTTGTGCTAAAACTACATGACTCCTTTTCTTTGTTTTCCAGCATTCCCCTACTTTCCAAACAATTCAAGCTTGAAGAGGGGTTAGAACTGCTCCTCAGAATCTAACTCCACTGGCTGAGGCTTCAAACCAAGACAGTAGCCAGGACACTAGAACTTCTGCTTTCTTTGTTTAATGCCATCACAACTCTCTTTCACACATGCATTCTGCTCCCAGATCCTTGCATTGTTCACACACATACACACACACCAGCGTTCCAGACGGAGGCAGAAGGAGAGGTAAAGCAGGATGCAAAACACTAGCTCTACAGATACTCCAGAAAAGGCAGCATTCGGTTACTCTGGCATTTTATGTTCACTTACGCAGTGCTGCTGTGATTCATTTTTTCCCATCCGTGTTTTCCCACAGTGGCAGAACTCCCCCTCCCGTTCCCCCGCCTGTCTCCGGCCATCGCCTGCTCCCGCCCAGCACCACGGCCAGCTCCCGGGGCCGCCCCGGCAGTGCACGGCGTCCACCGCAGGGCTCCACCGTCCGCGGGCCGCGGGGGTGACCCGGCCGTTCCAGAAGGTACGGTGAGCAGGCTAGCTGGGCCGCTGCTCTGATGGAGCTTGGAACTGCCGGAGAGGAGCAGCAGAGAAGTAAGCACTCTTTATTGGTGCTGGGGCTGCTGAATCTGAGTGGCTAACTCATGCTCCTCAGAAATAACCATCTCTTTATACAAGTAGTACTGGAAGAAAGGGTGGTATTGGCGGGTCATCTTATAACGTGGCCAATTGCTCAGAGACTGGCTGGGCTTTGGTCTGCTCGTAGGAGGTGGTGAGTTATTGCTTTTGCACTTCTTTTTTTATATATACAACATGTATAGGTTATATAAACAGCACTCTACCTTCTTGCACCTTCTGTGTGCATTTATCAAGATTCCACACTATCACACGTTCACGAGATGCAGAGCAGACATGAAGTGGGTTGATTTTACTTCCAAATGACAATGCAGAAATTGAGTAATGATGTCCTGACAAAAGTAATGGCTGACAAATGTAGATAAAGAAGAGTTAAATGAGTCACCTCAAACAAAGGTTATGACCAATGCAAAATCACAAATGGATCATGTACATCCAATTAACAAGACAACAATTATTTTTCTTTATTGCTTCAAAACCACTTAATCAGCTGCAGTGTACAGGGTTTGGCTGGGATGGGGTTCACTTTCTTCATAGCAGCTTGCATGGTGCAGTGCTTTGGATTTTGTGATGAAACCCACTGATAACCTGAAACAGTGTTTTGGCTGTTGCACAGCATGAAGACTTTATGAAGGCTTTCTCTTTTCCCACTCTGTCCCAGCCCCAAAATGCCCCAGCAAATAGGAGGGAGGGAGGGAACACAGCTTTAACAGCTGACACAAACTGGCAAAGGGATAATCCCTAAGATATAATGTTGTGCTCAGCAATAAAGCTGGGGTAGTGTTGGTGACAGGAGGGGGGGTTGTCTTCTAAGGTGGCCATTGCTTGAAACTTGCATGGGGATTGGTCTGCTTGTAGGAGCTGGTGAGTGACTGCCTTCGTATCACTTTTTTTCCTTTTTCCTTCACTCATTAAACTATCTTCTTTAGTTTATCATGGGGACCCACAACTTCTCACTTTTGCCTATCTGATTCTCCCTCCAAGCCTACTGGGAAGGAGTGAGCCCGAGACTGGCTGGTGGTTTAGCTGCTAGTCACCACAGTTTACATTATTCTCATCATGGGAACAAAGCGTTATAACAAAAGCTAGTTTGTTTACAGCACTGGAGTCAAACCCTCACTCCTACAGTGCCCTCTTAAGGAAGGTATAAACAGCCGCCTTCTGAAATAGCGGCCTGTGGAGGGATGTGTTCTGGGTTTACCTGAGCAGTCGCTGTATTCCAGATGCATAACTCATTTTGATTCAAAGGGAAAGCGCAGTGATGGTGACTACATGCCAGCTGAACGAGGGACTCTGACAGTTCGGACTTAAACAACTGTTTTTCGCAGACAACGTCATGATCGCAGCTTCCTCCAGAAGCACGTCCGTCCCAGTCTCTTTCCATCCTACGGCAGGGCAGCACACGGGGCCGGATTGGCCTCACTGGCTGCGTCCTGATCCCCTGGCAGCGGCACCCTTACACGGGGAGGCGGAGGGGCCCGCCCGGCTCCGCGCCCCACCGACACCACAACACTGCCCGTAACCAGGGCAGCGGCGCCGCCGACGGGTCCCCGAGCGGGACAAAACCTCCCTCGCTCGCAGACCGCGGTGGGTGCAGACGGCCACCTCCCTCGGGGACATCAAGCCCATCAGCCGCACCGGGCAAAGTCCCCTTGCCTGGGCCAACTGTCCTTTTCGCAAGGACATGCAGAGATAGGACGAGGGGGAACGGCTTTAAACTGACAGAAGGTAGATTTAGATTAGACATTAGGAAGAAATTCTTCCCTGTGAGGGTGCTGAGGCACTGGCAAAGGTTGTCCAGAGAAGCTGTGCCTGCCCTATCCCTGAGAGTGTTCAAGGCCAGGTTGGTTGGGGCTTGGATCAACCTGCTCTAGTGGAAGGTGTCCCTGCCCGCAGCAGGGGGTTGGAACTGGATTAGCTTTAAAGTCCCTTCCAACTCAAACCATTCTGTGGTTCTTCGATACAGTGGGCACAGCATGGACCAGCTCATGACAGTGTGTGGAGCAGCATCACCGAGAAGAAAAACAAACCTCTTGCTCTCACCAAGTCTGTGGGTGATGAGAAACAGTCACCAAGGTGGTGGGCAGGGCTGCCAGTCAGAAGGACTCATCAGGCAGGAGAAATTGCTAAGAATCTCATGGAGTACAACAGAAGTGCAGAGTCCTGTGTCTGGCACAGGGTAGACCATGCAAGAGAGCAGGCTGGAGGCTGGCTGTCTGGGAAGCAGCTCTGCAGAAAATGATCCAAAGATCCTGCTGGACAAGCTGAATATGAGCCACCTCTGCACCCTTGCAGCTGAGGCAGCCAGCTGCATCCTTCAGCCTGGAGAAGACACCTTACTGATCCCTACCTAATGGGAGGATGCAGGGAACTTGGAGCTAGACTCTTTTCAGAGGTACTCAGCAGTAAGACAAGCTGGAACCTGTGAAAATCTAATTAGATGTCAGGAATTTTTATTTATTTATTTATTTTAAATACCGTGAGGGTGGTTCAGTATTCAAACAAGTTTCTAAAGAAACGTTGTAGATTTCTATACCTCGAGTTGTCCAAGAGTCACATGGACATGGCCTTGAGCAACCTGATTTTATTAGACCTGTTCTGAACAGGAAGTTGGAGAAGTCTGAAGGTCCTTTTCGTCCCAAGTTATGATTCTATGATCAAGATTTTGATCCATCAACTTAAACCATTTTGGTGCAGGTCAGTCTGCAGACTCAGCATTCACCTCAACTGCATTTCAGATACTTTCTGCAGGAATGTCTTTCTTGTAACTGTCTGTAATTAACAGTACAAGCATTTCTGCACTGTATGACCACCTAATATATATTATCATTGACAACACGATCTCCTTTTATTAGTTTTGCCCATAGAAAGTACCTGTCCAAATTCTCTTTCATGTGTCCTTGTGCGTTTGGATAAAACCACTGTACTGAGCACCAGCCACACAGCAGTAACTCAGTGCACAGCACAGGACAGTATTTCTTTTCTGAACTGTGACTCATGGATAAGAATACTAGTGAAAAAAACTACTGTAATTTGCTGATGACAGTTTCCATGACTGATACAGTCATGAATGTGTCATGACAGTTTAGGCATCAGTATAGAAAGATAAACGCTGGTAGAGAAAAAAAGGTGTTGTTCAGACAGGCAAACAATCCCTAGGAGTAAAGAACTTGCTCTGAAGCATGGTGTGTCTTTGTCCATAACTGTTTCTAGGCAGTTTAGCATGTTTCTCCCCAGTTCTTGTCACTATGGTTTATTTTCATGTTGAAAGTATTGTAGTTACAATACTTTCAACAATCCTCCATAACAACTAGGAAACTAGTAAGATCAAAAAAAGTATCTGAGACCTTGGTCTGATTTCTTGACTGATAAAACAGGAGTTAGAACACCAGCTCCTTTCCTGCAGCTGGACCCTCAGCCAGCAGCATCAATCTCATGGAAACCGATTCAGACAGGTACAAACCATCACTGATTTTTGCCTTTCCAATAGATGCTGTTGCTTCTCAGTGGCTAAGACATCACTCATCCAAGAGTGACAAGAAGCAGATTTCTACCCTGTTGGCACAAGGTGACATCTGCATGCAAATACTAGTGACAGTGTGAGCGTGCAGTGAGAAATTTATATCACACGTCCAGGAAGCACACTTCCTGCCACATTCCTTTTCTGTGCAACACGATGCTCAAAGATCTTGGCTCCGGCATGTTCCCTCAGCTTGGCTATCCACCCATTTCAGACTGAACTGACGGACATGTGAAAAAAGGGGGCATTTTAGCCAAACAGCAGTGTGTTATCATAGCATGCTTTTGTGTCAAACAGTGTATTTCTATTGGTCTCAATATTCTTCAAAGGTCTCTAACTTCATAAATGACATGTAATGCATTTTGTCAAACCATACTTCAAACTAACAGGTTGCATAAACTTGCCAAATGTGAATTCTTGTTAAATCTGAGTTTTATTAAAATGAATTTAAAACTTTCAAACAGGCTTATGAACTGCTCAGTACACACTGAAATATTAAACCTGATAAATCTCGTCACTTAAAGTTGTTCTATCACTGGTTACTCAAGTGAAGAGCCCAGCCATCTCCTCACTCCGTCCTCATTTCAGGTAGTTCTAGAGAATAGTAAGGTCCCCCCTGAGCCCTCTCTCCTCCAGTTCTCCCCAGGTCCCTCAGCCGTTCCTCATAAGCCTTGCGCACCAGGCCCTTCACCAGCTTCGCTGCTCTTCTCTGGACCTGCTCCACCAACTCAACGTCTGTCTCGTGGTGAGGGTGAACACAGCATCTGAGGTGCAGCCTCACCGGTGCCAAGTGCAGGGGGACGGTCATTACCCTCCTCCTGACACAGCCCACCGACCGCCCTGCACACCCTTCCTACCGCCGCACTCCTCCACAGCTCCGCGCCGAGGGGCGCAGCCGCATCCCTCCGCCGCCCGCAGCCCGCACTGCGCTACGGACCAAGGGCTCCGTGCGGTCGCGTGTGCGTGCCGGGTACTGCGCGTTGCCAAGGCGACGGCCTCACTCTCGCAGTCCGCTCTCGCGATATCTGGGAGAGGTGGGAACGCTCCTTTCTCCCCCTCCCGTCCCTTCGGGGAGGAGGGCGGGCTGGGGCCGGCATGGTCGGTGTTACCGGCTGTGAGGGAGGCGGTGCGGAGGTTCCCCGCTCTCCGACCAGTCTCCTCCGCTGGTAGCCGCGTGTGCGGGACCGGGCTCGGCTTTGGGGTGTGCAGGGGCCGGCCGGCTCCTCGGGGGCGGCCTCCGCGCCAGCCCGCCCCGGGGAGGGGCTCTTCGCGGCGCTCCGGCCGCACGTCCGCGGAGCCCGCTGCTGTGCCTCGCCGCGGCCTCGCCGTGCCGGAGCCCTTGGGCCGGTCAGAGGTGAGCCGTGCCCCAGCTGTCGGTCGGAGGAGGGTGGCGGGGGTCAGCGGGGCGGGCAGCTCTCCGAACCGCGGCCCCTCGCAGGGGCTGTTGCACTTCGGGACGGTGCCGGGTGTCCCTCTGTAACTTCACCGTTCGCCGCTCAGGAGCGGAGCCGTGCGGCTCCCCGCTCGGGTATCTCGTCGCCACTTCGGTTTAAAAGTGGCCAGAGGTCGGTCCTTCGATACGGGGAGGCGGAAGAGTGGTTTTTAATGTCGCTGTTGCGGGTATTGTGTCGGTCGGGCAGGTTCTGCGAATGCTGTGAGAACTGCTGCTTTTATGCCGTCCGTGCTCAGTTGTGGCCTTGTATAGAGGCTTCCGGAGCAGCAAATCCGGAGCTAGAGAAATACTCTTACTCTTTTTCCCTTGATGCGTTTAGCTGTAAAACCTCTTAAGGTTTAAGTGACATCGCAGTGGAAACAGTGCGGTTTGTTTCGATGCCACGAGGGTACAAAACGGCTTGTAGCTTTCGTGTTTGAGGTAACTGTAGTGTCCTAATGGAAGGAATGAAAGGATGAGAAGCTTCCTCTTAAACCTGGAAGTGTGTATGTCTGCGTGTGGCTGTCGTACTTGAGTGTGACCGCATGTCACAGTCGAGTACCCAGTCAGCTGTGTACTTGGGAAACTGTCAGCAAGGTTCCCAGGTTGTGTCTGAACATTTGCATTAAGTTTGTGTTGCAAAGAGCTGAGCACTTGTATGGCAACAGGATCTTTAGGAAATTCTTTTTTTCACGGGTAATATGCCAAGTTTAGTCCTAGAAACAATCATGCAGTAGAATCATATCTGAATGTGTTAATTCACTAGATAGTTCGGTTTTATTTCTAATTCCATCCCCAGTGCAAGTCAGAGTGTGTACTGCTTCTTGTGTGTGCTCAGGTTTGCACCTTTACTGCCTTTGGAAGTTAAGATGAGTGGATGGGGGAACAAATAGGATCCCCTAAACAACTGATGTGACACTGAACTTCTTCAAGCATACAACAGCGTTCTTTTCAACTGCTTGTTTTTTTTTTTTAAACTGAGGCTAAAATCATTATTGGGTTTCATCTTGGTCAAATTTAGCAGCTATGCAGGTAGAGTAAAACTGATGGCTCTGTGACAGTCCTGGATGATAAAACACCTGCTAATTAATTCTTGTTTAACTTCATTAAGAAATTCAGGCCACTTTAATCTGACAGAGCTCTGAATCTTAGCAATGAGGTTTTTTTACTATTAAAAACAGAAAAGTTAATGAACATAATTAAAGTTGCTTAACTGTGTGTGGACTAGACAGAAGTTATAAAAATTACCAAGTTAAATTTGATTCCTTCCAAGAAGGGTATATACTGAAATCTGAACTATGTTTTGTATTCAGAAGGAGGAGACAAGAACAGGAGAAAGGAAGAGTCTGAATATAGCTCCAGACCATGGCGGCATGCTGGAAAGGAATCCTGATCATTTCTGTAGCGACTCAAGTACTCGTGGTAAATGCCTTCGAGGAAGAGGATGTACCTGAAGAATGGGTCCTTCTCCATGTTGTTCAGGGTCAGATTGGAGCAGGCAACTACAGCTATTTGAGACTAAATCACGAGGGAAAGATCGTACTTCAGATGCGGAGTTTAAAAGGTGATGCAGACTTGTACGTATCTGACATGACACTTCACCCCAGCTTTGACGAGTACGAGTTACAGTCTGTAACCTGTGGCCAGGATGTTGTCCACGTACCGGCACACTTCCGCCGCCCAGTGGGAATAGGGATTTATGGCCACCCCTCTCACTTGGAGAGCGAGTTTGAAATGAAAGTGTACTATGATCGGACAGTTGTACAGTACCCATTTGGTGAGGCTTCTTACAACCCTGAGGAGATGGAGGCCAACCAGAAATACTCGCAGTCTACAGAAGATGAGTCTCAGGACGAGGAGTCTGTTTTCTGGACTATACTGATTGGAATCTTGAAATTAATACTTGAAATTCTTTTTTAAATTGATGCACACTGGGCTAAGTCACATTTCAGCCTGTGAAATTGAACACGAATGACTTGCTGTGATATTTAATACACTTTGTTATGGTTCCTGAAGAGGTATTCAGGTTACTTTTCCTAAACCATAAAGGAAGTGGGGGAAAAAGCCATATTTAATTTTATATTGTAAATCCTCCCCCATACGTAAAATGAGCAGCAAGCACAGAATTTGCAGTGTTCTTCAGAGATCAGGGCTTAAAAATGAATGTACAGTTGGGATCTCGTTAAGTTAACTTTAAACAGGTGCTTAGGAAAATCAACTCTGGTTCAGTATTTTCTATTGTTTTTTATAAAGAAAAGTGAAGTTAAGTACTGCACTTCAGGGCCACTCTCAATCTAGCGCATGGTTAAAAATAAAATCTACTTATTTTCTGAACAAGGATCTCCAGGATAATTAGCAGTGAGGCTTGAGCATATTGAAGCTGAGGAGCAGAGGGTGAAGGAAGGAAAAACCTCTCAATCGTCTAGGGGGGATAGATGATCTATATTTTGCCTGCCTGTGCTCTACATCATGCCAAGCAGAGATCTGTCCCGTCACTCATCACCTCTGCAAAGCCACCACCCAAACTGAGTG
>JBCJKH010027035.1:0-23670 GCA_039877255.1 Loriculus beryllinus | reverse complement strand
GACCTGATAGCACACAGGTCTAACCTTGAACAGGTTGATGAGTTTACTCCTGACTGCCTGTGCTATGAGCATGTTGGGATGTCTGTTGGTCTCTGCCATGTCAACCATGCCTAGGAAATCCTCTGTGCAAGTGAGGCAAAAGAGAAAGGCATCGTGCTCCAGGTAGCTCAGGAGCTTCCAGGAGCTGGGTTGCCACAAGGATGAGTTGGACAAACTGAGCAGTACCGATCCATGGGAACACCAAGGAGTCAGGTTTGGTCATAACCTCAGCCTCAGCGCAAATCAGAAACCTAATAACACTTGTTAAAGATACAGTGAGAAACCCTGGGTGTGCTGCAGTGCATTGATTGCCCTATGTTTTCAGGATTTTCTTTCTCCTTTTCTGTCATTATTTTTTCTGTTCATATGGGGTTTATTCATGTGCATCAGTAAGGAAATAAACAGGAGATATCTTAATTGGAATATTTATGGTTTTGCTTTTCTTACTGTTTTGCTTTAACAACAAAAACACTGCGAACAGAGTGAGGAAAGTTAAAGAATATGAAACACTTGCAAAAAGCATACTGATGATATTTGAATGCTTACGTAGGGCATCATGTATTAGTATTATTTTGAAGTAAGCTACAAATCTTTGTGTCAGATTTTACCTTTCTGAAAAATCGAATATTTGGTACTACAGAAATACATTTTGTATTTTAAAATATTTACTGTGCAGAGACCAAAATGTTTGCTGTTAATTATAGAACACCTTAATTACCTTTATATGAGATATTCTATTTTACAAATTAATCTTTACATGAGGTGGATTTCACTTTAAGTGCTTCATTTCCCTCTGGAGGATCTGCAAGGGAGATGGCAAGAAAGTAAGAGAAAGAGAGAACCTTCTCTTTCTCAGTCCTTGGGAAATGCCAGCTCTCTGTCCAGTTCAGTCTAAAGCCTCCAAACCCTTATAAAGTAAGGAAGCTTCTGGTGCGAACAGCCCACCAAGCCTGAATTCTGGCTTCATCTCTATAACAACACCTAAACATTTCCTTCCTCTTTCCTAACTGAATGTAATCTCCTCAGACCTCCAGACTAAGGAATTGCTAACATGCATGTTTCAGAGATGTGAGTCCCAGAATGACTCACCTGAGATCACACAAGATCCCTGAACAGGATTTGGAAGTCACAGGTCCAAGAGTGTACTGCCCTAACTCCTGAACATACAAACCAGGAGCGTTTTTAAGGAGCATCTCTTATCCTTTAATAAGCCTAGCTCTTCTCCTCATCGGTTCTGCTTCGGGTGTTGTTTTGCAGTATTAGACAAAACTGCCACATCTCTCACCCATAATTCTCCCTATAAAACTAATGTTGCCATACTTTTTAAAGGTTTTGATATACTGGCCCAAAAGATGCAATTCTTATTTATCCATTAAATGCTATTTGGCAGAATGGACCCTTGAACCCGGAGCCTAGAAGAACACCCTATTAACCTGCAATAACTGCAATTACATTTTAAATTGGCTTTTGCAGAGGTCTCAGTGAGGATGCTGTCGGCAGCAGGGGCCAGAAAGTGCAAAACTAGCAATTAAAATAGCCTTAGTCTCTCCTAATAAAAGGTGCAGAAGGATACTGTATATACCTCCTGATTTTCTAGCCAATGTAAGTATCTATTGTAAATGCATATTTGGCAACTCAACAGGTAAACAAACGGGTCAGTGAGTTGAGAAAAATTGTTTCTTTGCTCTATCATTTCAGGAGTGTAAAGCCTCCAACGTTCTGCATTTTAAGTAAACCAGACTTTTTCTACTTGCAACAGTGGAACTGTCGATTTACACAGCTCCACAGCTATGAATTTGCTTAGAAAAAGAGAGCACATCTTAGGAAAAGACAGCCCTAGTCCCCAGAACAGCTTTTTCCTATTAATTTCACTTTGCTTGCTCTATGTGTAATGAAGCCATTTGAAATCTTTCCATCTTGTTTGCAACTTGAATCATGTCTCTATTTTTAGAGGACTTGGAGCTACGCTATGACTTTACCAAATGGAAAATGTAATCATGTCTGTGTTATGTATAACAAAGTGTGTATCTGCTCTGAGCCAGATGAACTGCATCATCAGGATTTTGGACGGAGTCAGATTTTGGGGATAGCAACAATCCTAGGAACTAGCCCTGCCAGCAAGTTTGCTTTCCTAACTTGCATGAGCTGGAGGTTTGTGACAGCTCCCCAGAGAATGGCGCTGAAGCAGCACAGCAAGAAGACAGTGTCTCAAAAATGCATGAAACCAAATTACTCAGTTTGTCCATACAGCAAACTGGGATTTGGTCTATTCAATAGAAAGGGACACAGCCAACTCGGGGGAAAGAAAGCCCAACACATTTCTTTAGGAAAAGCACGTATACGATTACATGCTTGTAACTGACTCTGGGTTTAACTAGTGTTGGCAGAGATTTGAGAGGGTGAAATGCTCCTCCCAAACCACACAGGGACTGATTTATGCCACTGGGTAGCATTTGCACATAATGAATTTCCCTCCCAGAGGGTGACATTTCCTACTGCTGCCCTGCTCCAGATGCAATTTACATCTACCTTCCAGGCTCTGCATTTAACAGGAATGAGAACAGTGAAGCTGACAGAGAAACTGAAGAAACATATGGCAGTTTTGGGCATACGGAAAGGAAAGGTGTGACTGGGAGCATGCTGTGTGTTGTTGCTATTGGAGCCCCTCAAAAGACCTATATACACACAGTAGGTAAAAGGAAACCCAAGATGTTTGTTCCTATAGTGGTTTTCAAAGATTCTTAAACGAACACTTACTAAATGTATTATTCAAAACATTACAGATTAAAAACCCAGCATTCTTTTTAAGTACTTAAAACGTTTAAACATATAGAGTGCCTCTACTGATGACAATAGAGATGCATAAATGTAAAAACTACATACATCTAACTCGGTTTTCCTCTCACAGCAGTTTTATACCAGTGTAACTTCATTGATCTCTGAGAAATAGTTACAGATTCGATGGAAGAGAATCCTGATAGAGAAGAACCATCTGGCGAACGTCACTGCCTTAAGACTAGTACATGATATTTTAAAATGCCATTATAAATGTCCAGAGAAGCCACAAAATCCCTTGCAAAAGGAATTCTGAATCATCCACTTGTGGGACAATTGTTCCTCAGTAGAGTGGTCCTCCCTCAGCGGAGGAACTGTCAGCATACAATTATGATCACTGAAAATCATTAAATCTCCATGTTCACTGGAAATGCATTAGTGAGAAAGCACCATTCTGTGTCTCCAAATCTCTTGAATATAATAGCTTTTTTTTTTCTGAAAATGAAATTCCCAGATCTGCAAAGAAATTATGACAAAATGTCACATTTGTAATTAATAATTCAGTCTTTTCCCTACCCAACCCCATAAAGAAATCAAAAGTACAATTGAAGTGTAGTTTGCCTGGCAATACGTATTCTATTTCACAGCAGCAGTTGTCACAAAAATACTTTTGGTGCTAAGAAAGACACTCTGGACTTGGTTTATAAACAAATTTTTGCTGGTAGAATTGACATAAATCAGGGTAACTACATGATTTACATCAATTGCATTAGATCTGATTAACTGCTATAATAGAGCAAAACCATTCCATTCTTCTAAATACTGCTAAATGAAGACAAGCAAGATCAGGCAATCTGTAAGCACTTCCTAGATGTTTGAAAAGTTACTCTCCCACTTCTAGAAATGCTGCAAAAATATTTGGCATAGCATCACTCCACCATACGGTAACTTTGCTCTGTATCAATTATAATCTTTCCTTAGCACTTTGCTCTTCAGCACTTCTGATGCTCTGCAATTTAACTTTGCCTCTGCCTCTACTTGAGGGAATAAGGGAACAGAAGGAGCGGGTTGAGCCATGCACCCAGGCATTTTCCCACTTTCTAAATAAAAACCCGTGCCAACCAGCACAGCTGTGGCAGTGAAAAGATAGAATAATTTGCACAGGTAAAAGACAATAACAAACGCCAGGGACCAGGGATCCATCAAAAACTTGAGTGTCAAAACAACCTTCTACAGAAAAGTAGATCCATTTAGAAACAAAAGTTATTCACATCTTCAGGTGCTGTGTGGATTTGGATGAGTATCTGACGGTGCAAAGTTGGCCCTCCAACTCCAAACAGTCCACTCACACGCAGACACATGGTAAAAGTCTGTCTGCGACTGAATACCTCCTCTCTTTGGAGACCACACTAATCTGCTTCTAAAGTTCCTGGTGCAATATTACTGGATCTCACAAAGCACCATCCCTAGGCAACCACTTTTTGGTGGGCTCCAACTTATTGCTTAAGACAAGTTTGTCTGTGCTATATCCATCGTCTACCACTCCTTCCCTCAGGGTGTTGAAATCTGTCAACTTTTCCTAAGACAGAGGCAAACAGTTTTATTTCTACTTGACCCCGTGGCAACACTGTATTGCTTTTCCTCACTGCCTTTAAATTCCTCCTCCGCATTCATTTGCTTCATATCGAAACCGAATTGGTAGTTGCCAGGAATCTTGTCCATTGAAACGGATTTTGGTTCTAGTCCCAGATTGTACCAATTTGTACTCTTCTAAAGAGCATTTGAATTGCATTTTAAAGGCACCTAAAGCCTTTGGAACCTGTGCTGTGTAAAAACGGTGTAGTAAGAGAGTGAGTCCCCCAGAAAGGTGTGCATGCTCTGCAGAGGTATGGAGACCTGCATCCCCCCAGTATCCTCTAACTCCCTGCCAGAGTGAGACCTGGGCCTGGAGCATGTACCACATCCCTGGGGGAAGGCACAAGGGCCAGAGGAGTGAAGTTAATCCAGCCCCTTAGTTCGCTAAACTGCAGTCATGTGTAAGTGTAAAGCCATGAGACTCCCCTGCTTCAGAGCCCAGACATAGCAAAGGGAATCAGGAAAAGATCTATGCAATACTATTCAAAGTGAAACGTGGGACGTTTCAAAGGGGATACCTCCCCAGCCTCCTTCTTTCCTCCTCTCTTTAATATTTCTTCTCAGCATTTTACTCCAACTCACCTCTCCACACTTTCTGACGCTCTCTCACCAGCAGAAAAATATGTTTTAGAAACGTATTTCATCTCTCCAGTCCTTTTGTCAGATTTACTGGAACTGTTTTGACTTCTAAGGGGTACAGTGCGCTTCTGATTCTTGTTAAGACTCTGTTCACATTTTATAGATGGAACAAGACAATAGGAAACACTTTTTGTATCATATATAATTAGCCCGTGGCAACTCAGCTCCTTGATATAGGAAGTTTCCTAAAAGAACTATGCACTTATTTCACCCACTGAATAATAATGGAAAAAAAAAAAAAGAAAGATACATTGTAGAAAAGATTCTTATGAGGTGATTTTTTCCTGTATGGAGGAATTTTCACCATGTGGCGAAATTATACCAGGTAGGAATCTTGCTGGACCTTGCCTTATGCTGAACATGCTGTATTCCCATTTTGAAAAGCATATCCTTTTGGAGCCACAGCATTAACCACAAGGAGGATATAAACTTCATGAAGGAAATCACTAACACTGGAATACACCCAGCAAAACCAGAAATTCCATACCAGCTGAGTGGGAAGTTAAAGCCCTGATTAGTAAATGCTAAGGTATTAATCTTGCAGATTTATTTAGTTGCCTATTAAAATTACTCAAAACAGCCATCAGGAGGTGTCCTTGTGAAAACAGGATTAATAATATCGCATCAATGCCAGCAAAGAGGTTCTGTTGCCAATCCTACACTATTCCAACTTGTCCATGGCTTGTGGGAGGTATTTATCATTTGCATAGCAATACCACATGCAAGCTCTAATCAATGATCCGGACTCCACTGCACCAGCAATTAAATGGATACAGGTAATAGATTATTTCTTTCCTACAGGATTTGGTGAAGGGATCCAAAGCAGAAGATTGACCTAAGGGAGGAATAAGTGGTTTAGAAATATACTTAAACACAAATTTATATTCTTCAAAATGTAAGTTGTCATTCTTTCATTCGCTTTACTCTGTTCTGATTGCTTAAGTTCCTACAGTCCAAAAATCATCTGACAAATCTTTTTGTTTCACACAAGTCATACAAAGTTTGATAGACCTAATTATGCACTTCCCCCTCCCCCTTCACAAATTTAAGGTATAATTAGTTAAACTCTAGGTCTAGGCAAGTCCGAAAGTTATTCAGAACAACATCACTTAAGAGATATTTGGCATGAAATAGAGGTCATGTGGATCCCTATTTCAATAATTCTATACAAGAACATTTTGCAACTCTCCCAAAACATTAGGAAGCCAGACACCATATCAAATGAAACAGGACAGATTGCTTTAGAATGCAAACTTGCTGGTAGAAGTAATGAACAGAAAAAATTAGTCATGGTTGTAAAGCAATCCTGGTATTACAGTATTAGCATATGGGGTTAACAGTTATGGTTAACCATTATACCAGAGGAAAAAATACTTTCAGTGCCAAATACTTAAAATCAGCATTCAAATGTGCTCTGGTAGAGATACAACTTATCAGTATGTCTTAATAGAACAATCTCCTTTGAATTAGCAAATACCAAATATTTACAAAAGACTAATAAATCTTAAACTAGCAAAATAAAGGTCAGTTTTCAGGGAGGTTTTCAAACTAGTAACAGAATGATCTTCCCTTGCTTTTTGCCTTTTTCAAACAGTAGCTCGATTAAAGTTCCATTTGTTTAAGAAACCAGTGTTAGTAGACATAGATTAGACTCAGATCCTAAGTGGATACGAAAAAATAGCAGGAACTAGAGTAATTAGGAGGCAAGACTGACTGAAATAATTAAGAAATAAACCCCTATCACTCCTTGGTCAATAAAGAAGACCATGTATCTAGGCCACCAGAGCTGCAAGTCTGTATTTGTTAGAGAAGTGTGAAACCACTTGTGCCCAGTGATAACAACTCTGAATGAACATTCTTCCTTAAGGAAAAAGATGCCCTCAGGCCATCTTCCTTTAGGCAAGAATCTTGCAATGAAGAATCCTGGCATCCATCAGACTTTGTGGGTAGGACCTGAAGGTGCGAGGCAGTGTATGAGTACACACAGGATGGATCACTTCTGCCCCAGGAGGGTTAATGTGAAATGTACCTCCGGCTTTTGATTCGCAGCAACTGGAGCTGGCTTATTATTTTAGTCAGAAAAAGCCTGGAAAATCCTTTCTTGCTCTGCGTTTTATCTTCCACTGTGGAAAACTAAAAAAGCAGCAGCAAATAAACCTTGTACCAATTCAATTTGGAAATCACAAGTTCAGCAAAAATGAAGAGACACAACAAATTATTGAAGTTACCAGGTTTGAAAAGACCTTTATAGAGAGACAAGGTGAACCAGAGGTGTAAATAAGTTTTTAAAATTGAATGAGTTTTCTAAGAAAGCTTTAAAACAGACAACTTACAAGGTGAGGATAAAACAAAGACTTAGAATGTCATTTAACCGTGGGGATTCAAACCAGGGAATGAGGCTGCCCACGTCAGGGACAAATCCTTCAGGGATTTTCCCAGCTCTCAGGGAAAATGCTAGAGAGCAAGAAGCAGAGAACAGTTCAACAGCAAGTGGGACCCTGGCCGCACAGAAACCCCTCCCACAGTCATGCCTATGAAGATGCCAGAAAGCACTGAAAGCCAGCTCCCATAGATCAACAGGGATGCAAAACCACACGAGGACCAGGACACACACATGAGCTCCCTAAACCACGGCAAGCGCCACAGGCAGGAAAGAGAAATGAGTAAGAGGTTGCACATTATCTCCACATTGGTATGACAAGGATGACAAAGGCTATGTCTATGTTATCTTGATCCACACACTTACATAAAACAGGCCCAATCACTTCTTCTTTTCCATGTCATCTAGAAATTGTTCCAAAACACATGATATTTTGGTGATACTGGTGAAGGTAACAGAGCTTACCAACATACAGCTGGAGATCAAGCTATTGAAAAGCTCAGACCTTCAAAGCTCCTTACAAGACCACCTTAATTATCTCTACTGCAAACAGTGAGTCACCAAAGAACTGCCTAAAGAACTCAGCTCTTGCAGTGTGCGAGCCTGCCCTTTTCTCCCCACTCATCTGCGCTGGCAGGTTGATATTCTGCTAAAAAGAAAAAAAAACCCCAAAAAAAACCCATAAACAAAAAAAGACATCTTTTTTTTTTTTTCCAAACATTAACAAAACCAAGTGGGGGAATCAGGCAAGAAGAAAATTGCAGGCTTTTCAATCTCCTATTGTAGGGAAGTATTCTGGAAAGACATTCATAAAATGAAATGAATGTAAAGAGTACATCCAAGAGTGCAGATTAGTGAGGAAGGCATGTGCTAGGATTTGCATAATTCCAGCTGGTTGGTGGAACATTTCATATTAACAATAACGCTAAAAATAACGTATTTTGAATATACTTGAATAACTGTGCTTAAGCACTGCTGTTTTCTTCACAGGCGATGGGTGCTCTGTGAGAATCAAAGGCAAAGGCAGGACAGGAAAATTCATCTTCAAGTGAGGTGGTTGCAGACAGCATTGCAAACAGCTACAGCTATTGCAGTGAAAAATGACAACATATATAACCAAACCAGACTAAATTCCTTCACCTTCTCGTCAATTATACTTCAATGCCTGCACGAATCCAGGCATTAAGTTCTTGTTCAAGTGAAGTCCAGACCTATTTGATAGTCAGTCTAAATTAAGCATTGCAAGGCTTAGAGACTCCTGAAACTGCATTGTCTTAAAAAGTCACACGGTTCCAAGGGTCTTTACTTCAGTGCCTCTAAGCTTTGAACTGCTAGAAAGATTCTCTATCTTTTATGCTTTTAGTTTGCTCTCTAAGGCTCCTCTACCTTTAGCTCATAATTTTGTTTTGTGTCTTTGATTTGGTGTTCTTCTTAACACCCAGCTCCTTCAATGATATGTTTATGTAAGAATTCCATTTTTTGCTTTAAAATAAAACCCTAGATGCTCTTAGCCCTTGTTATTGAAAAGAGACGAGTTTTGAAAACATCACTAAGCTGAAGATAAAAGATCAAAAACCAGAAGGGAAATAAAAAGAATGCACATTTTGTTTTAAAACCCCATAATTCTTTTTTTTTAGCCAACATCATGATGTTTTTGAAGTACAAGATGATTTATAAGGGTTAGAACTGGAGAAGAAAAGACAAAATACCTTTTCCTGAAAGCATGAAGATACCTGTTTAGCCATACATACCTGTATGCTCAACAAGTTAATGAAGTTATTCACATGCCTAAGAGTAAACATACCCGAACATTCACAATTGTGACAAACATTAGTGAAACAGACGTTTTTGCTGACTTGGGCTGGGTAGCAGGTTTTATTCATTTTTGTTCCTAGGTATTTAAAGTTGAGTGTCAGCCTTGAGGATGTAACTACAGCTTAGCCAACACATCATCCAAAGCCTAGATCAGAAGTGTTATGTGTAAACATGTAGTATGAAAGAAAAGAAAACCCCAAAATAGAATATTTGTGGAGCTCTGTAGTTACCAGATGCCTAAATCAATAAATAAAATGGGGGCAGTGGCCTGTGAATAGAAAATACTTTTTACATAAAGCTAAAGTTTGGGTGATGAGGTGACAAATGAAGTAAATTCTTGAATTTCAAATCTCCTGAAACATTGCCGGCAGCCTCCATTAAACCCAAAAATACCCAGTTCCTAAGCCTGACTTATGAATGAAGAGTAGATATGCGCTTGACTCATTCATACCTCAGCTTTAATTTTTCAGTTTGTCAGTAGCTTGATTTTCAGTCCCAGGGCACCTACAGCTCCTCTGAAGTAGCAGGAGATGTAAGAATTCAGCCTTTTTGAAAGTTCAGCTAAAGGCACTTGGAGTCATGAACAAAATGCAGACTCAGTTGCGTGCCTATTACTGTACCATCATTATGAGTACTCACAAATTAGGCACACAGTGGCACACATGGTCTTAGTCACATACAGGAGAGTTTCAAAGACGCATCATGGGATGATAGAAATCCAACTCCCTGTAAAGGCACATATCTTTGAAAAGCTCACCCTGGCTTTGAACAGTTTTTCACAAGGGATCTCTTCCAGGATTCACTGGCAATGGAAATCATTCCTTACATATCACTGGATAATAACTCAAGATTATTGAAAAAATGCGTTTTTGCAAGAGGAGGGAAACCTCACACATTGCTCCTGCAAAATGCAAGTTGCAACAAGAGGAGCAACACAGTGAAAAGATCATGTAAGAGTGAAAAAGAAATACAACTGCCACACTGCTACATGAGAGACATCTCATTTTAGTCTCCTAGTAAATTCTTTGTTTACAGTGAATTCATGCCAGAAGAGGGAAGAAAAAAATAAACCACCTTTAAGTTAAACTCATTCAAAAAATAACATGATTTTGAACCATTCCTTGTATGCCTGTGTATGCTTAAAATTAGCATAATCTAGTGTTTTGGTTTTTCATACTCTTCGACATCTACGTTTTTATACTAAGCCCAAAATTTAACTACACGGCACATAACTGGGTGATCGAAGCAGGCAGGGAAAGCACCTTGATTAACCTCAGTCAAGGGTTTCAGTCTTAGTCTTACTTAGGAATCACAGTATAATCATGCAGTTAGCTTTTAAAATCACACAAATGTATTTCAAGTGTTTGCTTAGTTGAATCTGTTATTTTATAGCATCACTCTATGCCATAAGGGTATTGCAAGGAAATATAAGATGAATGATAGCAATAAGAAATGATCATTCTAAATTACCAACATACCTTTCAAGGCTCTTTTGATCTTTACTGTGTAAAATGCATTTAGGCAACAGCTGAAACAAAGTTCCTTGGAGTATACCATCTTCTGAAATATTATGAAGGAATGAAAAAGCAGTGATCTATAGGGTAAAGCTGGGATTTCAGGCGCACTCTTAATTGTGGTGAAGTCAACAGAAATTTTGCCTCTATTTTGGGGATTTTACCCCATCCAGACACTGTTACCTACGTTTTTTTCTGATCTATCCAGATACTGTTACATACATCTTTTTTGAAGCCAGTATGTAACACTGCTAAGCAGCTACTTCTGAAAGAGGAAGATGAGAACAGGACAAAAACCTTCACAGCCCACCTTGAGGAACAAAGTGATACCACCTAGAGTCTGTGCAATATATTTGCAGGAGTAATGTTTATCAAGTGTCCCAGAAATCTGCATATCAGCCTAGAATTGCAGTTCCACAAGTGTCGTTTTTCCTCTGCTTCTCACCTAGTAACAACTATGGCCTCTTAGTAGGGGAATTATCGTTAAGAATAGGTGGATTACTCAAATCAGTTTCAAGATGATTTACAGTAAACCTTACCTCTAATAGTCAAAACTCAGAACTGGACATCAGAATATTTTGTCTCCAAATTGGTTTCTCCCCATGGATGAATGCTTGATGCCACGGTAGGCTTGGTAACAAAAAGAAAGTTAGATTCTTCACCATCAGCACTACTAAGCTTGAGTAACCATCTAATGCTGTATTTAACAGAAACCAAGAAGGTGAGCAGAGCATAATACTGATAGCCAACTTTTATGCAGAAACTTAACAGGTAGTTTGGGATCCTGGAATTCAGGCTTTCAATTTGAAAACTGAATATAACTTGAGCTAAATATCTGTTGGAATGCTACGAAAATATTATCTGTAAAAGAAGAGGGAAGAAACATTCTGTGTCATCACCAAATGATTACCCATGATCTAAGGGGAAAAAAAAAAGTGAAAATCCCACTTGAAGAGGATGTGATATCTGGAACAGTTTCATGGGCAACTGATGATGTTCCGTATCATCTAGTCTTGAAAATGTTAGCTTTTCCGTTCTATTCCTTTTCTTTTGCTAGAGTCTGCTTTTAGCGTGAAATTTTTCAGTGAAGTATTTTTGTTTTCAACTTAATTACAGGAATAATCAGGAGCTTTTTATTTTCTGAGTTGGATGCAAAGGACAGATGCTTATGCATACTAAGATACAGTTAATTTTCTCATAGTGCTTACACCAAGACAGGAGAGAGGATAGCGTTTTGTAGGCTTTTTTACAAAGAAGAATAGTGGGGGAAGAGTTGCAGCTATGCATTACAGTTCAGTTACTGAAGCTGGATTGAATCCATATCATTCGCTTACATCTCTGCAAGATTTTCAAGGCATATCAGCTGCAATGCGTTATTCACAATGTCAAATATTCTAGACAGGACAGAAATAAATCTGTCTATGAGCTATGACTAAGAAATCATCCATCAGCAACACTGAAGTAATCTCTGATGTATTCTAGTCCAAAGTCCAATTGAGAGGGCCTAACATATTGGCCAAGATTGGTTACCTCTGAGGTTGGCTCTTTGCCATTTTCTAAGTCATCCCAGATAGAAACAAGAAATTAGGCAGTGTCTTAGCTTGCCAAACCAATGACATCAAAAATCTTTTACTGCTGATTGGATTATTGTGTTTTCAGGGAAGATGATAAATAAAAAGGACAAAAAGTATTTTACATTACATGTGTAATGGAAAGACTTGTTAGATACTCTCCATAATCTGAGGCATATCAACTATTTTTTTTCCCAGATTCTTCCTCTCTCATAAATCCTTTCCGAAGAGGTGATATGAATCTAATCCTGAAGACTAGAAAGTCTTTATGAACTTATGAACATCTTATCTTCCTCTCAGCTTAAAGGATGAGTTTGGTGACAGACACAGGAAAAAAACAAAAACAAAAAAACAAACAAAAAACAACCACCACCACAACAAAAACCCACATAAAAACCTTAAAATGGCATACTATAAGATTTTGATGATCCATGATGCACCATGATCACAGGTAAGCATTGTATGGATACACTGCAGACCTTCATATTAGTTGCAGAAATTAGGTGACTTGCATACAGCAACCATTGACCAGAGGCCATTAATACCTAACTCATCTCTGAGCAGCAGCTTGTGCCTGAGTGGTGGCATCCTCTTGCATGGAATTGCCATTTCATTGAAGATACCCCAGCATTTGCTTAACTGGAGTGAAGGAAAGCAGCCAGCCAAAGTCCTATTTCTTTTCATAGAGTCACAGAATCATTTAGGTTGGAAAAGGCCTTTAAGATCATTCAGTCCAACCTTTAACCTAGCACAATATGACAATATTTTCTCACAATATGACATGGCAGACCTTTAAAACAGGTCTAAAATGACAGAAATAGTGGCATAGAAAAGTAATTTCATTTAATACATTGCCTTTGTGCCTGTATGGACGCAATGCATAGCAATTGTTTTAAATGAGAACTTCGTTTTACTGTAAGGCTACTGATAACAAAGGAGTTTAAAACCCCACAAGCATTCATCCCTTTATCTGAAGGACTCCCGCCTGTAGGTCACTGTTAGAAACAGCTAGTTTTGAAGGGAGGGAAGAGCAAAGTATGTTAAATATTGCTGATTTTATTTGTTCAGCATATTTCAGTTTTGCTCCTCCCCAAATTCTGTCTTTCTGAACACTTGAACAATCAGAACATCCATCACTGTCATCTTGATTTCTGCCAACAGCAAACTTCAATACAGGCCTAAACCTGCTGCTATTGAAGTTTACAAGACCACTGCTTCAACAGGACTAGTGCTGGTCACTGCTGCCAACACAGTCTTATAGCAAAGATCAGCCTGCCCTTACACCGTTCCAAGTGAAATCCCAGTTCCCCCAAACCCTTGCCTTAGTGACAGCCGCCAAGGAGAAAGGAAAGTGCAAAACGGGTATTTCCTTCATCTTGGGATTTTTTTTTTTTTTTAACAAAAGCAAAACAGCCAGCCCATGAACTTCCCTCTAGAACAGGGTGTACTCAACTCATATGCTTCAGTCTCAACAGCAAACAGCCCGTGTTGCTAGGCTTAATAGCTATCTGGCAGCTGTAACCATGCAAACTTCTCCAGCGGTTTTCAGTGGCTGCAATCCCACAGCTTCCCAAAAAAACATCAGAATCCATTCCCTGACCTGTATTTTGGGCAGCCCTTATCCTGAACATTTTTCTATGCAGTTTACACTGAGTAACAATTGCCATTCAAACTAAATACTGGTCTGTTTGACTACAACTCCAACTGGACCACATGACACGAAAGTGGTATGTTTGGGACAGGATTTATCTCACCTAGCTTACTTTATTTCAGAGTTAGGGCATGTATCCCAGGCTAGCCAGCTAATTCCCATCAAAACCAGTGAGGACATAGACAGATGAAGATTCATTTAACTCCAACACAGGCTTCTATAGTAAGTGCAATGAATTTACCTCTTTAATTCCTTGACGGTAGACAGAACTCAGAGAATTAGCTAGGGCTAGTTGCTTCTTTATTTAGATCTGGTTAAGCAGCTGTTACACGATCTGAGCTCCATGCCATAGTGTCAGATCCCAGTGGGAATTTGATTGGCATATATATTCCACAAGATTTCAAATAGCTTCTTAGTGGTTTTCTGTTTATCTGAAATACCGTATGTTCAGTAACTTCAAGCCAACCTCTAAGAAGTCTAGCTGAGGTGTTCAAATGTCTTAATCTGTTCTTCTTAGAAACTGGAAAATATACTTCGTGAGATACTATGGCAGAGTCCATCTTTCCACGTGACAATCAGCAATACTTCGTTTCATGTTCAGTTTCAGACATGCATAGAAAATGAGGTGACTGTTTTTCAATGTACGCTATTTTTCAGTCTGATTTTTCATCAGGCTTTCAAATCTGGATGCAATTTTTCCTTTCCAGCCAGCTGAACATACAACCAATATTATAATTGATTCTAGCATTCAACAGAGGAAATGGAATCTCAGGTATTTGGGGCTCTATTAACAAAAAGCATTTCAGCTACATTTTTTTTAAACATACTAAGAATTAGTATGCAAAAAACCATAATGGCATGCTAAATCTTCCAGACATGAGAACAAATTAATGACTTAGTGGGTGAAACTCTGGAATGCTGACAACTGCAAACCAGACTGCTGTAATATACTGGTAGCACGGTTAACAGCCTGCAACCAAAATGTCTTACAATCTTTATGTGAACCATCAATTTATGCCTTGAAACCTACACTGCTATTATACCAGTAGATTATTTTTTTGTTATCCCCTTGCCAAAGCTTACTTTATTTTCTTGGGCAAATTCTACACTAACAAAAAATGTTGGCCTGGGGTCGTTTGAAGAAGCAGGTGTATACAGAAAGAAATGAACACCAAACTTAGTAAGCATTCATGCAGGGTAAAATAGATTCACCTTACATGTTGAGATGCTGGAAGAGGGAAGTATCTGAAAGAGTAATTAAGAATAAAATAAAGTAAAAAGTCATACATCCCTCTTTTACACCCTCTTTCACTGTCTGCTTTGCCTTCCCAGTCAGGTTTTCTTGCATGTAACTTGCATCTTTTTCCTTCACATACAAATACATCCCTTTCCTACACCCTCTTTCACTGTCTGCCTCCTCCTAGTCAGATTTTCTTGCATGTAACTTACATATTAACTACTTTCATGCTTCATGTAAAAATACTGTCAGATTTACTAGCAGGGTAGTTGCTGAGACACAGATGTTGTGAAAAAATGGATAAAGGAAGCCTTCTTTCAGAGCCCTGTCATGGAGGAAGGGAAACCAGATGTTGCATTTATTATTTTTTCCACTGCTACTCTATTATTGTACCCTCCGGCTTAGGAAGTTCCAAAGTCTAGGAAAGTAAAAGAACAAGGTATCAACCAAGGCTGATACCTTGTTCTTATGTATATAATATATTTTTTTATATATATAATCTCACCAAGACATCCATTTCCTAGTGCTGGAGACAGGCATGGGCTACCTAAACTTTCACTTTGACAGTTTTCACATCTACTAATTCTCATCTGATGAAACAGACCCATCAGCCTACGAAACCATGCAGGTTTGGCGGGGGACACCCCTGGCATAAGACATGACCAAAACCAGCCCAAAACCATTTTTTCTCCCTGCAGAAACCTATGCCAAGACATTGTCTTTTTGAAATCTCTATTATAACATTTCATGGCCATTCCAAAAGACACCACTGCTTACAGAATGTAGTTATAAAATACTACCCCATAAACTCTGAAAACTATTCAGGGGCTATAAAAATCATTACAGCACCTCTCTTGTCCCTTATTAACCAAAAATAAGGGGAGCGAAAAGTAATAGAAATTCAAACTTCTTGCAGAAAGGATAGAGAATAAGTATTTATTCGATGGTAATCAACTCCTCCTCCTTGATACCTTTGTATATTTTCAGGTGTCACACTTGAAGTGATAATTACTGAAAAGTCAATTTTAGCCATTTTTAAAAGGCAGAAAAATTACATCCGAGTAAGAAAGATAACTTGCTTCTTGCTTTCCTATTCTTTGAATGTCTTCAGTAAGATATTCAAAAAGTCTTTCAATAAGTATATCCTGACAGAAATAACTGCATTTAAGACCTAGAGATTCTACTTTGTTTTTATACTTACAGGGTGATACCCTATTCCCACAGAAGCCAATGGAAATTTTGACATCTATTTCAATGGGGGCAGAATTTCACTCACTGAGTTAAATGAAATTTATTAGATTTTGATGTGAAATGCAGAGGAAAATCCTGTTCCCAGATTTCCTGCTAATCCAGACTCAGAGTTTCTGCGTGGCTAAAGCAAGAAAGTTGGTAACCCCAGATCTTTTCTAAACTGCAAAGGAATGACCCAATTTCCCACATTCTTTTGAGTACTAAATCTTTGAAGCCTGTGATGTAGGAAGGAACCTCTACGTTCTGCTTTGAGTTTCACTCAGTATTCTGACTGCAGCCTTTGTAAATCTGCAAGGATTTACATTCATCATCTCTCCAGAGTCACTCACAAAATGACTTCTAAAAATTTTCTCTTTCAACTACTATTAGACACTGTCCAATACAGGAACAAGGAATTCCTGGCCCAAGGGCCAGATACAATCTGCAACTTAATTTCAGGCAAACTGCAGCCAAATGAGTTTGCATGTATATGTGTTTATTATTGCACAAAAAATATAAGTGCTTATTAACATATGACGTGCCAAATGCCTCTGAGACATAGCTGGTCCTTCTCAAGGAAAAGACCCTCTGCTCTGGGGCTAATAAACTGCAACTCAACATTACAGGTACCAGCCAACAAGACAGAAAGACAATATTGCAGAATATTGCACAATACATAAATGCAGTTTTCCATCGTGACAGTCCAGCAGGTTTGCCGCGCTGGTACAAAGTGCACTGTTAGCAGACAGAGAGGTTACTCAGAGCTGGCAGCTTCACTTTAGTCGACAGCAAAGGTGGGAAGGGAGGGGGAGAGAGGGAAAAAATGACTCAACCTCAGCTTCTGAGTCTAGAGCAGATCTGGGGACTGCCAGGGAAACAAACAAAGAAACAAGAATCCTTTTGCTTTCAAACTGAGCATTTGATGCAGAAACTGAGGAGGAGACAAAACGAATGGAAGACTCCACAATGTCATCTCTACAAAGTTCTTTTTTAAGCAGAACTACACTTTGATATCAAGCAATGTTAAAGGCGAATGCAGTAGATTAAAAGGGGAAAAAAACGTTCAGAACTGTAGGAAGTTGCTCACATCTTACTGTTATTTGATCTGAACCATCTCATATCCATCTAGGTTATTGCTCTTTCCTGCTATCTGTCACTGATAAATGACTGTTCATAGAATAAGAGCCATTGTGATACTCTAGTGCATACTCTAGTGGCCATTTTAAAGCACCTTAGGTTGGGAGGTGTAGGGAAGAAAGAGAAGGGAGGCAAAAAAGGAGGGAGGGAAAAGAGAGAAGGCAGGAAAAAAGGAAGGGAGGGGGAGGAAGGAAGGAAGGAAGGTGGTAGGTGTGGGGCAAAGAAGAGAGAGGAAAACGTAATGGGTTTACATCGTCACCAAGATAAATCTTGATCATGTCCACAGCAAGATCTAGAAAAATCACCGTTTCACTCCAGAACAGGGATGTTCATTCCCCATGTTCAAACTGTATGAAAAATTACTGTGGGAAAAACATTCACTATTGATTTATGGCTAAATGGAGGGAAGTGGAAATGCCATGGCCAATCCCCCACCTTCAAAATATCTTCCAATCTTGCACCCACACTAAAAGCTTTGCACAAAGCTACTTCTATCATTTGAGTATCCAAACACAAGGAATTAGCCCAGCACATCCCATTAATCATTCCAGCCACCTAGAAAAGAAAGCTGCAATAAGATGGAGAAAAGGGAAAGATGAATAATTTAGTAATTGATTTCTATCTATCTGGAAAAACGCACCATTTTAAAATAAACACTTCTCTCTTTATAAGCCTCAGAGAGTCTTTAACAATACTTATATTTTTTAAAAAAAATATTAATGGTTCTTTAAGGGAAAAAAGAAAAATCTTTGTCAGAGGGAAGACTCAGCTTCGGAATTTTCATTCCTCTTCTTTCAATTTCTTGAGAGCTGTTCAGAGAAAGCTAAGGAGAAGGAAGGCTCCGTATGACAGATATTTTCTGAGATCTGCTGTTCAATGTCTCCATATACTTCTAATCAATACGAGGGGCACATGGATGTTTAGATTAATATCTGTGTTCCAAGAAGTGCAAAAATATCTAAGGTCGTGCATTAGCTTCTACGCTCGCCAGCAAGTTTATCGTCAACAGACGCGTTACTTCAGAGCTGCATCATGCCTCTAGGAAAATTTAACTCATGCACTGCCGTGGCACAAGGAATGTGTGGACCCAGAGCAGCGACAGAGTATTTGGGAAAGGGAAAGGGAGAGGAAAATGATGACTCTGCTTTAAGGAATAATCTCTCAAAGCAGCAGCCATCCTTCTGACACTGTGAAGGGAACCAGAACCTGTGGAGGAAAGAGCAACCAGCGGTCAATCCGAAAAGAAGGAGGTCATGAAAGCCACTAAAACCCGACTGTTATTCTTATTTGCATCCTACTTAGCAATCCCCTACCACATTTCACTATAAATTCACGTTTGCGTGCACATTAACACCCATACACATACCCATTTGTTTTGTATACACCTGAGTATACAGCTTCAGGACAGGTAATCAAGCCATTGAACGCACCTTTTATTCCAAAACAGAAAACCAGAATCATGAGATACTACATAATAGAAAAGGCATTTTAAAGTTGCACAGTTGCTGGATGACACTGTAACAGCACATGCATTAGACATCTCTATCAAAGGCTTCTTTTTTTTAATTAGCACAGTGCTCTGTATTATTAACTCCTCTTACAGAATGTAACCAGAAATTCAGGAGAGATGAATCAGGAAAAATTCAATAGTTTGGAAACTGGAGCATGACGTAACTAAGTAACAATCCATCTGAAGAGGTACCTTTGTCAGGAATTAGGCTTTTATAACGCTGTGGCTGTCACCCATCCTTTCACCCTCTCAAAGCCTTAAGGTTGATTTTACAACAGGAAGCCTGAACTCCTAATATCACCTCCCCATTTAGTCATAATTAGTACCTTTTGGACTAACTGTGAAGTTTCATCCACTGTGGGCCTACACTATGGGATGAGAAGAGAGGAAGTTTCTGACCTCTCATCTCCAACATAATCAGTACCCTCCATACTTGTATCATTCCTCCTCTTTATCTTCTAAGGCTAAAGTTCTGTTCCCTGTTCTGGCACAAGTTTTCCCAGGCTCTTGAATGTCCTTGTCACCCTTTTTCCCAACCCCTCTATTTCAGCCACGTCCTTCTAGAGCTCAGGAGACCAAAATTGCACACCGTGTTCTAGCTGGGATTACAGGCATAGCGGCATCCAAAAGGCTGTGTAACATCCTCCCAGTTACTCAATTTCTTAGCAGTCTTGATTGATATGCAAGCTAATGTCACAGTTTGGTTTTGACTGTGGTTGTAATTTGAACAAGGGTCCCCACTGATCTCTGGGCTCTTCTGGATCCAGCAGGACTGATTGTTCACTCAGTCTTACTTTCTTTATTCACCATTGATCTTTCTCCAGCGCTGTTCCGCTCACCTGGTGAAAAACTTTTCAACTCATACTTCTTACTGCTCCCAAATAGACCATGTATTTCCACTACAGATTTTGCAACTTCATGACTCCAGCTTACTTTCAATATCAGCAATAAACAGGTTAACGACAGGAATCTTAGTTAATTTGCAGATGCCCTAAACCCAATTTTGGTCTCTTTCTAGCGCAGCAGATTAGCCTAACCCTCTGCTTTTCGTCCCCAGCTTTCAGCTGCAACAACATTTTGCCTGTCACTCCACAATAGTGGAGTTTCTGTAATCCTTTTGTCCTTTGCTTTGTCAAAGACCTGTCACTCACAGTATTTTGTTTCCAATTACTCATGATTTCTCCATCATGTTCTCCATACTAGGAGATCACGCAAACATGGGCCCTCGTTGCAAAGGGCGTAAAAATGCTGGTGGACTACATCATGACACAATCTCTCTGGTACTTTATTATTGTTTTTAAATGAAGATTTCAAGTTGGCTGCCGCATCCAGATGTAAAGTGTTACTTCAATATATCACTGAATTAACTAACTATGCCTGTAACTGATTCACAGCCACAGCTCTGTTTTCAGCAGAATTTACAGAAGAGACACAAGCCTCAGATCACTGCTAAACCCAGCCACAAATCAAAGTCCTCTGGCATATGGGACCAATTGGTCTAGCAGAGGTTTGCTCTGCAGTGTGTGCTTGAGTCACAGCGTGAGACAAACCATTTCCTCTCACAGGACTTTTGTTTGCTCCAATATTGCCCTGCTCTTCTTTGCAGATTTGCCCTGTACCCACGCAAATTCACCGGAACAAGGGAACAAGGAAGTGCCCTGCTACTTTAAATGTCCTTCAAGGGCTCCTCTTGCTTCAAAGCCCAACAGAACTCAAATTCCCAGTTTCAAAGGCCCAGTGCTCATGAAAGAATTCAAGATTTTGATACAGGGTGAAAACTGGCAATCCAGGAAGGGCAGGGAAAACAAGCAGAACAGTTTCTTCCATGATCTCTGCTGCATCAAGGAGGCAGCTTTGCCAAGGGTTTTTATTTAATCCTCCTACTCTTAGGAAAGGTCACCTGGGTGCTGTGTACCTTTGAGGATGAATGCTAGGAAAGAAAACGACAGAAGAATCCCACTGACTCAGCCGGCACTTCAGAAGAAGGGAAGAGGTGGAGAACGAAAAGCTAGGGTGTGTGAAATGGTCCAGCTTCACTTCCATCATCTCAGATGAAGAGCTGGAGACTACTGAAACCATACCAGATGCCGATATCACAGCAGGGTTATTGTAAATGATAGCCATAATAAAAAAATGCAATAAAATTACAAGGATGCACTGGCGTTATTACACTTCAGAAATTAAATTCCAGCACTGAAAAATTCACAGGCATAGACATACTCTGAGATCTCTCAAACAGCCCTCACAATTACAGCATTGCTTCCTCAGGGCTCAGTCCTTCCTTCTCTGAAACTGGAGTCTTCCTCCTTCCCAGCTGCAGCAGCCACAGTACTAGGACCTTGGCATCTTTGTCCCATGTGAGTATTCACACACAGTCAGTGGGAGCAACTGCAGCTGCTCTCCCCTGGATCCCTGTCCTGCATCTTGTTTATTCAGGAGTTTTAAATGTTATTGAATGTGTTCTTATTGAAGCAAATGCCACCACACTGATTGAAATGCAGCTCAAAAGTAAGCACTTCTTTTTTATTTACCCTAAAGTATACAGCTCACAGAGGAAAAGGACAAGAAAAACAACAACAAACCCTATTTGTGCGCTTTCCCTTCTCCATCACAGTTGCACTTCATCATGTCATCCACCCTAGGGTCACCATCTCTGGGTTTGGAATGCAGCTCTGCTCTCAGCATGCTCCCCATTTGCCTGTCAGTTCAGCATGATGGGTGCTGAGTAACCCTCTTTCTTCCTCACACCAACATCTTTAAGGCTTTAAAATTCAGTTTGATCTGCTTGAGGCTGTGGGAGAAGTAAGCAGTTTTCTGTCTGGTTATTAGTGAAGTAGGGAACACTCCCCACCAAATATATTCTGCAGCATCTCCTTTAGATGTGTTATCCATGCCACTGTTTTGCCTTTCTTTTAAGACCTTTTTTGTTACACTTTATGTATTCAGGCGAGTGGATATAACGTAAATAACCTGAAAGCCAGCATTATTTATAACATTACTGCACATAACACCCTCATTCTCCCCACCACTCTTTTACTCTATAAAAACATACAAGAATAAACAGACACTCCATAAAAAGAAACCCAGGCATTCAGTGTTAAAACTGAGCAGCTAAGAACTTAGAAGCAACAAATATAACCTCACCTCCTTGTGAATAATGCTTTACTACTTAGTTATAATATGATGCACCATACTGCAAATACTATACTGTGGTATCAGCTTTTCTGTACAAACTTCAATACAAGTGTAGAACATTAACTACGTAGAGACCAAATAACACATTTGAAGGACAGAAAGAAAGAAAACAGGTTTGAAAATTCAGAGGTTTGTAAAGAAAGAAATAAAATTATACAAATCAGAACGAAAATGCTGAAGCAGAGACAGTGCAATGTGGAAAAAAAAATGACATACACTTCAAAAGGCAAGAAGGATGTCACTACACATGAAAGGAAAGGAAAGAATAAAAAGTAATTGCTTTAGCTGAACAGCTTTGCCCAACTTTCTGCCCAGACCTTTTGAGCAGAGAAGGTTCACATCCGTTGTCTTTGCACTTTCTTCTGAGGTACTGATAAAGTGAGAAGTGTTACTTAATATAGAAACACTGAATACTCAAATCTCCTTCTCACCACAGATGAGGCATATCCCTGGTTAACAATGTGGGCTTTATCTTTGGGGAGACTTAAAGTATTTACAGAACGCTTGGCCAAAAGTCCCACCAACCCTAGCACCAGGCTGAGAAGTGAAGAGGCACCCATCTGCTTGTGTTGTCTCAGGAAGAAAACCTTCGGAAGAATTTTACAGGGAAGCTTTTAGAGAAAACAAAAATATTTATTCTTTTCCTCTACTGAGGATTCCTGGGTTCACACTGACACTTGACTGAGCAGTTCCTTAGCATGCTGTACACTGTATTTCACTTATAATGACAGCGGATACAGTGAAGTTCCCTTTTTTCATGGAAAATCACAGGTTTTTTTTCTAGTTTTTAAAGGTTCAAATGAGGGAAAATATGTTTGGTAGGAAGGATCTACGATGAGAGAGACACTGAGTCCAGAGGTACAAAACTGGTTTCTACAATACATTAAATATCCTGCCATGGTCAAACAGACACACACAAGAACAGTTATAAGTGCAAAGGTTCCACAACCATAGGTCTGCCACCTCCTCTAGAATTTGCTTGAGCAGCAGATTCCTAGTCATCAACAGGCACCTGTAAGACAAAAGAATTGGGAACTGATGTTAGCAGAGAGACAATTCTCCCATCCACAGCTTGTTCTCAAAAGAATTTACAACAATCTTTAACATCTGTAAAAGATGACTAATTTGTCTTCCTGTCCTGCACTACTCTATGATCAGCAGATGAATGAGAACTGAATTATCTGTGATCTAAACGTACAGCAGGGGCAGCAGGCCTATTCATGAAGACAGTACCCAAACCTATAGAAGCTTGAGGAAGTTAAGCAGCATCCCACCTGCTGCACACATTCACCAAGGCCACCCTCCTTTTGGTGCACAAAGTGTTTCTACCCACCCGTGCTTG
>JBCJKH010027033.1:0-16136 GCA_039877255.1 Loriculus beryllinus | reverse complement strand
GGCAGTGTTCAAGGCCAGGTTGGACAGAGCTTTGGGTGCCATGGTTTAGTGTGGGGTGTCCCTGCCCATGGCAGGGGAGTTGGAACTAGATGATCTTAAGGTCCTTTCCAACTGTAACTGTTCCATGATTCTAATGACGGGATAAAGAAGAAGAAAGGTGATTTTTCAGTTTGTGCTGCCTGTTCCACTTACCCTTTCTGTGCAGTGAATAATCCCATAGTCATAGTTAATTGTCAGTAACTTACCATATTTGGAGTCTCAAAAAGGGCAATGTTTAGTTCAGCTTTGGTTCCTTATGGAGCTTCTAGTTTTGTTTACATGAAGCTAGTTACCATGTGGTAAAAACAATAGGCTGACTGGCTTGTTTAACAGAATGAGATAAACATGGAAAACAGGGAGGCTGTATTTCTTAAACAGACCGCAGGTCAAATGCAGCCTCCTTGGCCGGTAGCAGTGTGGAAAACCTGCTGCATGGCATACCCTTTGTCATAGCTGTGTGACTTTGCTGTATGTCCTCACTTTCTGATCTTCAGCTAAAAGCAAGTGATATTCCTTAGGTGTTTCTATTCCATGTGGACTAAGCACCTTTCTGATAGTTGTCTGACTCACAGGCTAGACCTGGCAGAGTGCATGCAGTGAACATGAGGCCATCACATAAGGCTTTGGCCTCACATTCTCCCACAGCTTAACCTGGATCGCACCCGTTTTGCAACGGAGGCAGCTACTTCTATTCAGTAAGGAAACAGGGCAGGTAGCTGGGGCAGCACGAGCTTTGATTTCTGAGCACTCGCAGCTGTTGTGTGGTATAGAGAGCAAAAAGAGGTTGCTCTGATTAAGCCAAATCTCTGCCGGCCAGTCATGCTTGCTACTGGCAGGAGACCTTTTAACAAGGGTGCTCCAGCCATAGCAGAACACTGTCCTTCTCGCGGAGTAGTCCTCCAACCACAGGCACTACCAGCACAACAGGAGTGCATGACCCAACACGTGCTTTCCTGCCCAGAATTTGAGATGTTCTTTGGCAGGGCTGCCTAACAGAAACAAAACAATTTTTTTTGCTCAGTGCTGGAGCTCACACCCTGATGGAGTCCAGTGCGTCTTGGGAAGCAAGGATTGATGCTAGTTCTCCCCACATAGCAGAGCTTTTCTGAGCTCTGAGCAGAGAGGACATTCCAGAGATTTTTATCTCTTTGCTTCTTGATTTCACTGGTGGCTTTTCCCCGCAGAACATGTGAACTAAATGTCAGAAAGCTTGCTAAGAAGGACTTACAGCTTATTCTTCAGGTAGCTTCTTTTGATGGAAGGGAATTCCGTTACATCTACACATACTAAAAGACTAAGGTAGATGTTCTTCATTAATTTGCCTGAAGTTAAGTAAGTTGCAGTCTTGTTAGTAGGAGACACAGACATACCAGCTGAGTGAGCCTTCCTGCCAGCCCTGCGAACTGGAGAACAAGTTGCTAACATGACTTGTTTTGTGAATCTCTGCAGCTGGGAAGGGGAGGCTACTGAAAATATGCACAGAAAGTATAAGTGCCGAAGAGCACCTGTAAGCCTTAAATCTTCTTTATCTCACTTTTCCATGATTGAATTGCCATCTGGCACAGTTGCGTGCTCAAGTCTTTGGTGTTCACAGTTGTCATCTCCACTTGAAGAGATGTGACTGCAGGCTGATATCTGTTAGGGCAGTATACCTCCACAGCTGTTACTCTTCCCTCTGCAGGCTACCTCTTGCTTGCAGAGATAATGCCAGGCAGAAATATTTCCACTTTGTGTATGTTTGTGGCACAGAAGAACCACATCCGGAAATAACCAGACCACAATGAGAGTGATCAGAGTTGTCATTACCTTTCCTAAGCATTCAGACTATCAAAATAAATTTTTAAAGTCTATTGAAGATTTAAGCAGTAAGAGCCACTTCTCCTTCACCACCACTTAAACATAGTGTGAGCTGCTTCTATAGCTGGAGGCCTTCTGAATAGAGATTATCACTTGTTTTGAGTTTACAAGAGTTTACAAGTACATTACAAATGGAAGGGTTATAGCATGTCTGCTCTTGCCTTGTCAGTCTTCCGCTTGTGTAGAAAGAGCCCAGTAGTCATTACAAAAAGAAAACCTTCAGAAATGTGTCTTTGAGGAGGTAAAACAAACACAAGGATCAATGGAATTCCTCACAAGAATTCAGTATCTGAGTTGAGGGTTCCCAGAGGCTGACCTGGAAAGCTCCTAAGTATGACCCTCAGAGGGTTTTTCACATTGCAGTTGTTCTGCACTGTCATGCATATTGATTTTTGTTGTGCAGCCCCTAGCCTGATGTTCCACCCATTAGGTTGCCCTCCACAAACAGAACTCTGGGAATACTTCCGAGTTCATCATCCAAGAAAGTCTTTATTTTGAAAGACAGGCTGAAAAAGATAATCTATTTTGACAGGTCTTACCACACCTCTACAAACATAGAGCCTCCTCATCTGTATGATCTCATGCATATATTTTTCAAAGTTCTTGCTTTCCTTTGAGACAGCAATTGCAGCAAAACAGTAATATCAGCAATATATAAAAAAAAATTTGGACAAGATCCAGTACAAGCATATCATGGTAAAATCATTATTAGTATTATTTAGAAGCTACTTGGTGTCTGGTCCAGAGAAAGTGGTCACAACTGTATCTTCCTTTAGACATTTGAGCAAATGGAACATGTGAGTTTGGATGTAGTGTGAATGTAGGGCAAGGAGGACATGGATCATAATTTGTCTTTCGCTAAGAATTATCAAGCACATTCCTCCTCTATTTTTTTGCAGTGGATTGTTGATACAGTCATAGCAGCATAGCCCCTTCAGCACTCCTTACCAAGTAACCTTGTCTGGAAACTCTGACCTTTCTTATTGGGAGGAGAGGGAAGGAAAATTGGAAATCTCTGGCTTAAGGAAAAGTACCTTCTATAGAAGTTAAGTGAAGATCAACTAACCTGTGGAAGCATCACAGGCTGGAAACCTGAATGTTCTGGCAGATTCTGTCATTTTAGGAACGGAGCAGGAAGCAGTCCTGCAACGTCGTCATGGTCTTTCTCACGTAGTAGGAAGTGGCATCACTGCCCTGGATACAGACATCCTACGAGAGAGATAGAGAAGTGAGCAAAGTAGTTGGTGACCAACCCCACAGAAGTAAATGCTTGGGCACAGCTGATACTGTGAGTCCTGGGAGTGTAAGGTAGCAATACAAGTCCTTTGGAAAGAGTGTCTGTGTTTGTAGTGAAAGAGGTAATACCTACCCATTAATAAGTCTTAAAAAGCAAACAAACAAACCCCCCACCAGACCCAGCAGTCTTACACAGTCATTGGTTTTCAGCTTTCAAAACTCTGAAGAGTTTTTTGCTAATGAATGGTCTAAACCCCGAGCTGATTAAATATTTGATCCATCTTCTGTCATCTTGGAAGCAGGAATGCCTACTGTGAAAATCAGCTGACCTTGGAGGATCGAGGAGGAAAGTTCACAAGTAAAACATACTTTCTCCCCTTTCTTGATGAGATAATACCAGAGTCCTCACTAGGATCTCCATTTCCAGCCATGTGCATGGTGTAGCACATACCTTGAGGTGGCTTACAGCAGACAGCACTTTGTGGTAAATGCTGCATTGGAGCTAGGATCACCCATGTCTCTGTTGCTGAATGCTGGGAAAAAAACGACCGTCACACTCCTTAATGAAGAGCATGCATCCATGCAGTTTTAGTTCCTTACTTGTTAATTGTGGGCCATGGTAACTATGCTGTGTGTCTGTTCTTGCTTGCATCCCTGGGAGACAACGAGATTGTGCAGTGGGTATATTGACAGCAGGGTTAGGTGAGTTTTTTTCCCCATATTCCTTTGCCTTTATGTTCTCCGTGCAGCCCACTTTAATCATCTCTTTCTGTACTGCTAAGTCTTACAACTTCTTCCAAGAGATTTTTGGTTTTTTGCTGGACACATCCATGAGCCCCAAGGAGTTCTACCTTGTAGTTCTGGGGCAGTTTTGTTCCCTCAAAATATCAGTCTGCATCCACCCTTATGAGTCATCTTACTTCTGTCCCTAATATCCAGGCAACCAAGAGACTGGCCTCTCACCTGTCAACTCTTGAGAATTACTCAACAGTTGCACAAAGCCTTCTTTCTTCCTCCTGCAGTGAGGATAGCACCAAGGTATGGGTGTGTAATGGGCCAGGCTTTTCACTTTTGCCACGGGCTGCAGTGTGGTGACGTGAAGGTAGGGAGAGATGTTCATGGAGGCCTCAGAGGCTCCTTCAGGCCTTTTAGGGTTCTCATTGTCCCACAGGGACTTTCTTCCCCAGCTTTCCTGACCCTTTATTGTCTGGCCAGGTAGATGTTACCGGATCTGCAGCGCCAGTAAGTACAGTAGCCCTAAAAGACAGTGCAAAGAAATGAAGCTAAGGCATTATGTCTGATTTTTTTGCTCCTTTGTCAGAGGCTATTATGAATTTAACAGTTTTTTGATAACTAGAAAGTTACCCTTCTAATCCTGGTTTGTTTTGGTGTTGGTTTTGGTTTTTGTTTTGGTTTTGTTCTTTGCTGGGTCTTTTAAAGAGAGATGGCAAAATTACCACCTTTGGTTTTATTTGGGGATTGTAATTTCAACACTTGTGATTACCGTAAGGTAGGATCATCACCATTAGTGCACAGGTCGATGTCCTTTTATCCTGTAAATCGAGCTGTACCAAACGAAATGTTTGCATCTGCTTTCTTTCCAAGATGTGCGGCTGGGTTTTAAAGCTAAATGTTTGCCAGTGAGGCAGACAATGTGCTAGGCTTAAGTTCACTTAGCAAAACTTTTTTTGTTGGAGTAGCTCTTGTAACTTGTTAACATGCAAGAAATTATTAAGCTTTCACTTCCTCCACTCCCATTTCCTGTTTGGATGTTGAAAGGAAGCCCTGTTTGCTCATTTGTGATTAGCCAGCAACCCTGATTGAATTTAATCCTAGGGGTTTGTGTGGTGCTTGCCTGTGCAGATGCCGCCTCTCTCAAGAGCAGGCTGCTAAGTCTCACGTTTCTTGATGGGAACTGTAAACAATTTGCTCATCTTTCCATGAATTCATGGCCTGCCTTTTGAGAACAGAGGTAATGTCTGGGCTGCCAGCACATGAGAGAGGAAGCTAAAATATTAGATGCAGCAAGAAAAGGGAGGTGTGAGAAGGGGTTTCCCGTCTTGCTTGCCCAGGAGATGGCACTGTGCAATAGTGGGAGTTTTTACCTGTAGCTTTTGTTGTGTGACTGGATCATGTTTGTTTGAGACACGACAGATGAGTGAGGTTTTTAATCAGTAAGAGTAGAGCTATTTGTACTTTTAGGATGCCTCAGCACTCTCTTTTGTGTAAATATGCTGTAGGCAGCTTGGGTTTACATCTGCTTTGCACCCCTGTGTTGAGGATTTTTTGCATAGTCAAGTGTAGGCAGGATCAGAACTGGGTTAGTGGGTGAACTTAATCTGGCCATGAATGGAGTGGTGATGCCCTTGGGGCACCCTTACTTTCAAGGCTTTTGTGTAAGTCCTCTGTGTTCCCCTTGGTAATTCCTAGACCTGACAAAGGAGCCAAACCAAGGAGGTATATACATGTAGTATGCTCTAGAAAATTAAAAGGCTCTGTGGAGCCTCAGTAGGATCTCTCTTTCTGCCTTGCATATAGTGTGCTATGCTCCTGTTAGCATACCAGTTGGTTTGGTGTAGTACTTGTATATAAAACAGAGGGGGTTTTAAGGAATCTCTGACCCCACCTGCAAATGTCTGACCTGACTTGTGCTGCCAAATGCAGACCCATGCAGCTGACATCATCTAGAAAATCTTGTGGTCTTCTTTTTGTTTCATGTTGATGAGTTCAAAACATTTCCATTCCTCCCTCCAATAACGGTCCGAGATTAGGAGCACATACAGATCTGTGGGGAATTCTGATCGCAGAATTAGCTGTACAAAATCTTAGGCAAGCTGATTACCCTCTTATTTTAATTCTCAAAAAGGTGATGAGGTGTAGTACTTTCTTAACACAGAGGGGTTACAAATGTGTTCATAATATACCTTAAAGCCAGAAATGGTGTGTGAATATTAAATAGCTCTGTTGCTATGAATCTGTTGCTTAAGTGGCCTATACATCTATTAACAAAGGCTTGTAGCAAACACATGCCCTTTGAAATAGCCTGACCCTTTCTACTTTTTCAGAGACATTAATAGTTTCCTGGCTCAGTGTTTTAGGAAATGTCATCATAGTCTGGAGGAACCAATAAAAACATAAGTCACCTATTTTGTCTGATCATTCTACGCCAGGATATTTGAGGCTGGAAGCTGTGGAGGGGTAGGAGGGGACTGCTCCATTTATGTGGGTGGAAGACGTAAAAGTTTTAATACCATTTTAGTATAACTTTGCATATTAAGACTCTAGACCTATAGAGGGAATAGCATTTTTTGAGTTCACAGACAGGGGTTCTGTGTAGTTTTAGCAACTAGTTAACTAGGTTTCCCCCTTCCTAAGCCATTTATTGCTTCAGTGCCTGATGAAAAGGATGTTGTATTTGAAGAAGAGTATTTTGTTGGTTTCAGGCTTACATTGTCATCTAATAGAAGCAAGAGAGCTCTTAAGAAAACACAGTGCCTAAAACAAATGGAGGTAAATGATTATGGCAATACGATTGGTGAGACAATAGTTTATTAGGTATGGTCAATGCAGAGCATTTCTCACTGGTAGAAAATGCAGTTATTTAAATTAAAGAACTATTGGATGAACAAAGCATCGTTACATGACATGGTGAAAAGCAAACCATGAATATCTGTAACAGGCATCCAGTGACACTCTGTTGTCAATTATAAACGCCAGCACTTAACGTTTGTCCTAACCCCACCATCTTTGCATAATTTGATTCTCTCAGTCTGAGGCAAAGCCTCCAGCAAGCATGTTAGAAAGTCTTGACTGTGATGTCTTGGATCTGTGGGGAGCAGACATGCATAGCAGTTTTTCCCCTACTGTGCTCTCTCCTCTTGCAAGCTTCAAGTAGTGCCTCAGAGGTGGGAGATGTATGCTGTTGCTAACTTATGCTTGGTTGCATGGAGCTGGAATAGACTGCCAGATCCCATTTATCCTCTACCTCTTCCCAGAGCATCCTTCAAAAAGAACAAAAGGCTTTGCCCATTTCTGGGAGGTTATGCACTGTATTTTCTCTCTGTATTTCATCAGAATTGGAGACCAGTCTAATGTTTGTCAGCAATCTAGGGCAGCTGAAGGACAACACTTCGTCCTGCACAGCTATCTTTCTGGAAATGGACTGTGGCACCAAAAGAGACAACCACCTCTGCAAGCTGTGCTGTAATGCATGATGCAGTCTCTTCCCCTTCACCTGCCCCTCAAACTGGAAAAAATAAACAGCTTTATTTCAGCTTCTGCTGTAGACTCAAACAGAGCTAACGTGCAGCTGTTGTTCTCTAAGAATTCAAACTGTGTTTAGCCTGCTGTTCGCATACTACAGGCCACCATTAAAAAAAACCTCGAGGATTTCAGAAAGATGCAAAAGGAGGGCATGGATACAGAGTTACCTTAATTAGAGTCCAGTCTAAAGGGGAACTTGCTACCGATTTACTGTTTTTACATTTCTTAAACCCAAAAAGGTGTTACCACAAGAATTATACAGCAGGCCAACACTCCACAAATGAACTTCAATGTTAACTCGTGCCAGACATCTGTCCGTTGTATTTTTTGGAGGCTTTTCTCTCCACCTCTCAATTTAATGTGCCAAATGCTGTTTCTTGGTCTCTCTCCCACCCAAGCTGAGTGTGTATGAGCCAGTCCTATGGCAGAGATGTTGGGCCCTGTTGCTTTGTACTCATGACCACCGCAGGAGATGTTGCCTTGAGATAAGCAGCAATGGCTTTGCCTTTGTACTTGTCAGGATGTTTTATTATTTTCTTCATTATGTGTACATTTTGTCAGGTCAGGCCTAGTTTTGTCACTGTATTGTGCCATGAGATACCCTTTCTAAACTCCCTCTTAAACTGGAGCTGGATCATGTGTGGAGTTGTCCCTGAGTACCAGCACTGGGTGACACCAGGTTTATTGCTGAGTCCCAGAGCACAATGTGCAGTCTCTAAAGCCTTCAAGTGTCTTAAGAACTGCCAAGTTGAGTTGCTTTCTCAAAGTTAATAGATCGGAGTGCTGAAGTATGTGCATTGAGCAGGATGCATAGGTAAGAGGCAAGTACAACATTGCCATTGTTGTTGCTTGTCACCGCAACAAATTCAAGAAAGAGTGCTCGTGTCAGGTGCTCCTCCCAACTACTTGTGGGGCTTCTGGATAGGCAAGGCTCCCCTTCCAACTGCTGTCTGCTCTATTCTGATTTCATCCCTGTCCAGGGGGTTTAGGCCTCAGGGAAGAAGTTTGGTTTTTTCCCTCGTGCCTGCTGCTTGGATTGTTGGGGATTAGGGAAGGAGGAGCTCTTCTCAGTTGTGTGCTTAGTTCAGCCCTTTGCAAATGAGAGCTTTCTGATTTTTCCTGACATGCAGTTAAACTGTAACGAGCTGTGCGTGTACCTGTGCTTAAAAAATAAATATCCCGCTCGCATTCAGCAGCAGAAGTATGACCTCAGCAAGAACCAGATTTAAAAGCAACGCTATGATTTTAATCCTCAGCTTGCCCTCTGCTCCCCTCAGGGTTTTGGTGATTGCTGGAATTTCTTCATTGACTGCAGGGTTTTCAAAGAAAAAAAACCAACTGTGAAACTCCCCTAAACAAGAAACAGTCCAATCCCACCCAAAGAGATTTAGTGAAATTGAAGCTGTAGAGAAGGTGAAGGCAATTTCTTACACTCTTTTGTGTCCTAACGTACAACTTGGCCGTAGCAGTCGTGTGAAAATGAGTAACCTCTTCTGTTAGGCTGAATACCCTGTGGTTTCAGAGTTTACAGCAGATAAAAGGAAAAGGCCTTGTCTTCAGATGTGTCTGTGCAGGGCCTAGAACTCTTTTGGCTCTACGTAAGAAATAATAATAAGGCCAAAGCCTCTTTGCCAGCTAGTGAAATGAAAATGCTGTTATTTCACAGCTATGTCATTGGAGAATTATATTTCATTAGAGTTGATATTAAAAACCCTGATGTCAGTTGTGAAATGTGGCTGACTTGAAGTTTGCAAAACACATAGGACATTTTTTCATCATGTGTTGTCGCTTTAGAAGTCTGGCAGTCCTTTAGGTTCACTCATAAAATGTTAAGCTCTCAGAAGAGGAAAACCCCAAGACTTTTCCCCCCAGACTTTAAAAGCCCTGCTTCTACTAGCAAATGCCATTTTTATAAAGTATGTGCAAGAAACATTCTGAGTGCTTCAAACAGCAGCAGTTGCTAGGACTTTCGTACTGGAGAACTGTGTCAAGTAGTCATGAGCAACAAGGTATTCTAGACATTTAACCGGCAGCTTTTTAAAAGTCAGTGGTCAGAATGGAAAATGGCAGTTCAAAGCTATTACTGGTTACTCAATGCAGAAAATACCCCTGTTGTTTTGCTGCTTTTTCTTTCCGGTTTGGTCGTTTACAAGCTTGTATTACTAGGAAGGAATATGTGCGCAGCAGTTGCATTGAGTGGGTTCCAATGGGTTGCTGAGCTGCAAGAACCATTTCCTCATTAATCTTGTTTTCACAAAATCCTGAAGTACTTGTAAATCAGACTGTTACCTCTCTTAGTCACAGTAAAGATAGGGGGGCTATATGCATTAGTGTTTATTGTTCCTTGCTAGACAAGATTTAAATGCTCAATGCGCTATGTGAGTAAGCTTATTTCTGTTATGGTTAGATTTATTGTAGGGGGTGGTAAACAATGCTTCATTCTAGGCAGGTTTTTTGGTTTGGGTTTTTGCTCAGTTGTGGAGAATTTGTGAAATATAAATACATTGTCATTTCCTAATAGAAAAAGATATTATGGTTAAATATTGAATCCAGTCTGTAGCCTGGAGATAACACTAACGACTAAATGTGTGTCCCATTCTGCTTGGGTACCTCCAGCTCTGCAGTAACCTAAGCTTCACATTGAAACCTCTGTTTCGATGAGGAGCAATACCCAGAGTCTGCTACATCCAGTTAGGAGCAAAATTGGTGCTTTATATATAAATAAGCCTTAGACTGGCAGAGTTAACCCTGTTTTGTCCCCTGCTCCCTCCTTTCCCCTCCGTAATCTGATTATAATCTCCTTGCTGTGCACTGGTTTCTCACCATTTTTAGGAGCTTGATACCTTCAGGATTTCTCTCTCTCTTTTGAAATTGGGCAGCAGTGGTAAGGGACAGTGTCTGATAGACAGTTGTAAAACATATTATGAGAGATTTCCTTTAGGAAGGAGCCTAACCAGTTGTAGATAGCATTTCTTACAAATTCACTGTGTTCAGTGGCTTTAGAGCATAATGAACCTTAGTAATGCGAAGGCTCTTCGGTAGGGTTGAAATGCCAGCTAATCCCTGATCGGGCAGATTCAGCTGTTTCATTTTGAAATTGTCAGCTGATTTGTGTGAGCAGATCATTTTCTTTTTGGTGAGGGAAAGGAATGGGATGCTTGTGTAAGGGGTAGATCAGCCTGCGGGATTAGGGTCTGGGTTAAGGGAGTTTGTATTTATCAGCAGATTCTAAGGCGGGTGGAAACACGATGGTTTGGATTAGCAGAAGTCCCTGCAGTGTGCATCTGTTCAGCCTGGTATCTTCATGTGCTCAGGGACTATCAAATCAATTTGGGTTGTTTTTTGGTTTTTTTTCTTTAAATAGTAAAGGCATTGAAACACTGTCTGGAAACAGAAAACATTCCCAGCTTTTATGGACACTTAGTCACTGGCTCTTGCTTGTTCCCTTAATATGCTTAATAAGCAATGTTCTTAATTGGATGAAGTTGCTACTATTTCAGATCAGTGTGTGTGTTTTCTGTTACCGTTGCCATGGCACTGGTAAGACAGATGTGTTCTGTAGTTGTGTTTATCCTTTCATACTATGTGAATTTTTACTTTTGGCACTGTATTTGCTGCATGACAATGCTCACAGTATTTTTCTATGCCTACCACTGCTGGAGTAACTGTACTTGATTATTTCTTATTTATCATATAGCAGTCTGTTTCACATGTCCACTTTTATGTCTGTTAGAGTTAGCACCTAGGGCCTTTGTATTTTGGGTATTTTATAGCTTAATGGATACTTAAGGTTGGAGACATTACGTCATGGTTGCAATCTTACATAAACATAAACCATAGAGCCTAATCTATCAGGTTTTTACACAGCTCAGTAAAATTGGCTGAGTTACAGCTTATCTTCTGGGGAGGTGTCTAATGTTGATTTAAAGGTTTCAGGTGATGGAGAATCTAACAAAGATTAACTACAGAAGTTACAGTTAATAAGATGTTATTGAGCTCTGTCACTGGTAAAAAATGTAGCTTTACTTAAAGTGCAGCAAAACAACAGCAGCAGCAACCATAGCCAAAATTAACCATGTGTCTTACCCACCCCCCCCCCCTTTATTTTTTCTCTTCTTTTCCTATAGTAAGATTTTTCATCACGCTGATTGAAATCAAATACCTCAGTACTTCAGCTTTTGCTTTTTTTGCTATGACAGAAATGACCTTAGGGAAGTCTTAGGTTTTCCAAATAAATTTATCAATTTGGAGCATACTGGAATATCTAGAAATGAGTCAAGTGTAAAGCAGCCCTGAACACGCTGAGACCGGTGCTGAGCCACAGCTGTCTCCTACTATGGCTTCCCATTACTTTAATAACACCTATGGTTGGTTCATTGAGAATCATAGAGTTATACTGGCTGACATTAGCCTCCTTACCACAGAAGAAACAGTAGTAAAGTGTCTGGAAGTGTCATGAGGTTGTCTTACTGTTACCCTCCTACATGCAGGATTCAAGTGAAATATAATATTGAAAGAAGCAATAATTTTATAGCAGTTTTTAAGGTAGGATTTTTATCTTGCTATTTTATGCTTAACCAGACCAAATAAAGCAAACCTGGTTTGCCTTTGCATCTCTTTGTTTCCATTTTTTGGGTATTTTTGTTTTTAAAGTAATATCGTTAGGAGTTGCTGGTGGCTTTTATTAATGTCACTGGGAGCACTGAAAATATAGATCAGCTTTGGAGGAAAAGGTGAAAAGGGAAGAAGCTAATGGTTGTCAAAACAGCCATGGCTGATGCTAAGTTAGCAGAGGGTTGTAGATCAGTTTATTAGCAGTGGATATAAGAAAACCTCAGAAGCATTATCTTTTGCCACAGAACACTGGTTTTGAGAATAACAGAAACTCAGTTGCCACTTTGAGTTACAGCAGTGATAGACCCAGGGGTTGATTGGAGGTGGCACCAATCAACTGTCCTTTTCACAGGGTCTCTACATTTTAGTCGGGAAAAGGGGACATAGAAGCACCAGCCCTCTTGTTTAATTGAAATTTGTTCCTTGTTGGAGTGTTTAGGGGCCTCTGATTTAACAATAGTTAAAAACTGAATTGGTGCTTTCAGTTATTTTCTTAACCTTGCTAGCTTAAAGTCATCCTTCAGTAGTCATACAGGCAGAGAAGTCTGCTATAACTGCTTTACACTTTGCCAACCAAAGCTATTTAAAGAAGAGGGAGCTAGTATTCTCCATCATGCCTGTTCACATTGGTTTGGCCTCATGGGTTGTTATATTTTAAGATATTGTGAGATGAACAGAAGAGACTGTTCTTCCCTGGATATGTATGCAACAGTTAAGCTTCTAAGCTTGTGACATTGATTTTCTGAACATCAATATGGTCAGCTATCATTCAAGTTAGTAGAAATTTCATTGAGAATAAACTGAAGTCACAGCAGAGGCAGGTGGTTTAGTGTTCTTTCCTTGAGTGAGCCATGTCTCATCGTAGATGAGACTACCATTGGTTTGTTCTTGATTTGCATGTAGCTTATAAGCCAGTTCTTGTACTCGATAAGAATGTGTGGCCTTGGACCACTCTAAGTCTTCCAGGATTTGGGGTTTATTGCTGTAAAAGGCTTTCATAACAGCCTTTCTTCAACTGGTTTTCTGCATTTATTTAATGCTTATTATTTTGAAATTTATATGCATCACTGCCATTTCCTGACAAATTATGAATTGGGCTTCCAAGTAAGCAGTGTGTTGTTTTTGTTGAGAGGGATCCTTAACTGCCTCTGTTTTCTTATTTTATATGTCTTCTTTAAGTGATACATAATTATAATTAAGTGGTATAGACAACCAGTAACCCAGTTAACTCTTCAAGGGTTATGCTATGAACAGACTCTGCAGGCAAAGCAATACAGTTATGCGCTGCCAATTAAGAGGTTAGATAAGTTTCCAGTGTAAGAACATGATGGAAAGGAGGTGAATTATCTGAAGACTCTTAGGGCTGCTTGTTTCCAAGAGCTGCAAGTCAGCAAGGTAGCCCACCTTCATAGGGATAAGCCAGGTACCATGCACTATAATGTTGCTGCTGTTTGCTCACTTAGGACTCTCAGTGCCCTCATATTCCCAAATCTTGATTTCTGAACTGTACCTTAAGCAAAAAAATGTCGCTTAATCCTAATGGTACAGGCAGCATTTAGGATTGTGATGTAACTTTTTAGCAGAACCTATAGTCAGTGGCAGAAGCCAGAAGAACAACAGACTGAAAGATATTTTGGCTTTTTAAAGAAATACTAACGTCAGCTCAGCAGAGCTCCCAGGTTCACATTTGGCAAAAGACAGATTACATAAGCAGCAGTGATTTTCCCCACATTTGGAAAGAGTCGGTTGAAATGCTTTACAGTTCCCCACAAGCACACTGGGCTGCTGCGTGCAGTGCTCAGTCAAAGCCAAGGTAACTTCTGGCAGAAGTGTGGTCAGCCAGCCCTGCTCTGCATGCCCATGTTGACCAGGGAGGCCTGTCTGCTGCGCTGGACACCAGTCCTCTTCTTCTTCCAAAATGATGTGCTGGACCAGCTGAAAGGATCCCATGTGTCAAAGCCATCTCCTGAACTCTGGGGTGGGCCAGGCTGAAGGTACCCGTGGTCAGGGTGAATGTTCAATGAGATTTTTGGACTTCCTTGCCTGATAATAAACTAAAATTTTAAAAAGGTAACAGACAAATGCTTAGTGCATCCCCTTCTAAAAAGAGGAGTATTGGAATTTGGAAAATTCACCTTTGCATTTGGCTGGAATTTATTTTCATGCTTTCTGCAAAGATTGTTTTGCCTGATCCCAGTGCCTCTGTTTGTGTTTCTAATACAAATGCCTTACATTCTTCCTCTAAATTATACCAAATACTCAACAGGAAGAGCAGATGTTCACCAATTCGGAAAAAAAAAAAAAAATTGGAAAGGGAAAGAAAGCTGAGGACAGAGCAGGACATTATAGTTACCAGGTTACTCTTGTAAGGGAAGATCTGCTAGGTTATGTTAGTAAAAGGCACATGGTCCCAACTAGTACCTTGACCTGGGCTCATCGCAGGGGCTGTCAGCCCACCAAAGGCCCACCTCCACAAGCCCAGAGGAACAAAGGAGCACAATAGCAGGCAAAAACCTGAGCTAAGGACTGTGAGGAAAGGGACACCCAATCTGGGCCCTTCCCAGGACTGTCCCAGGAGTGCCTCAGCCCCTGGGCTCAGACCTGAAACCCATCAAGATGAATCAATGCCAGAGCACCTTTTAGACCAAGGAGAGGTTGTGTATAGCACACATGATGGGAACCAGGGGAAGAGCATTTTGGGATTGCCCAGGACTTATTATTGGATGTTTAAGGTAAGAACCGAAGGCAGACAGTGGCAGGCATTCAGGCGATTTGGGGAGAAACAAGTGTGGAGAAAATAGAAGGCTAAGGACCGTAGGCCAGAGACCCATACATACATCCCTGGTGCAGCACCCAGAGCGAGTGCAGGTGTGCACCTTACTGTGGAAGCAGTAGCAAAGATTAGGCCAGGGAGTAGGTGAAGTGGTCTAGGAGCCAGGTACATGCATGTGCATGAAGCAGGGGAGTCCCAAGCAGCTCTGAATGTGTGTGCAGCAATCTGTGCATTGCCCCACTGCAGGCTCATATGTCCGGGTGCCAGCGACTGGGAGGACTGGGATACAGAAAGTTACTGGACAGGCTGTCTTTAGCAAGCTGCTGAAGGGATCAGTGTTGTCCATGTGTGTGGACATGTATATATACATAAATATATGCAGACACAGAATAAATACATGTGTATACGTATTAAATATATAGTCTCACTAGGGGACCTCTTCCTGTTCAGCCAGAGAGGGGCTGTGTGTTATTTGTGTGGTGGCTGTACATATATATAATATATACACACCTCTGTGTGCACAGTGTGAGTATGTGCTCTGAGAGTGTCTGTGCTCACTGAGAATACATTTTCAGCTTTGCTACTGGTTGCACATGGGAGCATGGAGCTGTGCAGCCTCACTTCTTTTGGACTGTCAGATCAGGCCTATTCTACTTTTCCTAACGAGATCCACCTGAAATAATATAAATCATGAACATACAAGTTGAAAGATGTTAGACTGGTAACCATATGTGTTTTTAGGTCTTGTACAGTACCAGGCGACCAGCTGGATCTTGGGCTACTGGGATTGACACAAAGGCATTGACAATTAAGCGATTGCATCCTTTTGTGATTCCTTTAAGCCTTTTCATTCTCCGTATCAAAGAATGCTCTTTGGGAGCTTTTTCACTCCTTCTGTCCCATAGCATTTTGGCAATTCCTTGTAAGGTTATAATCAGTGTCTAAAATGCTTTGATAAGGGGGGCATCATTCCATCCCAACACACCCAGTCAGTTGCCACCACCTATAATAAATGCTTTGAGCAATGTAGCGACATTCCAGCTGCTATAGCACGAGCCAGCTTCATTTGGAGCTCGGCTCAGGTGTCTCTATACAAACGCCCGTAGCATGGGGAGCAAACAAGAGGAATTAGAGATGTGTACATGTCTACGGGGGTATGATATAATAGGCATCACAGAAACATGGTGGGATGACTCCTATGGCTGGAGTGTTGGAATGGAAGGTTACAGGCTCTTTAGGAAAGACAGGCCCAGTAGGCGAGGAGGGGGAGTTGCCCCTTATGTTAGGGATAGGCTGGAGAGTATGGAACTCTGTCTGGGGACAGGTGAGCAGTCAACAGAGAGTTTGTGGGTCA
>JBCJKH010027029.1:0-18863 GCA_039877255.1 Loriculus beryllinus | reverse complement strand
TTTCAAAGGAACCCTTGATGTCAAACCCTGCTTCTCTGCTGAGAGGATGTGAAATACTGCAGCATGTCACAGCATGCTTCCCTACTGTGGGGTATGTCACACAACACCTTAAGGGCACCAGGAGCAAGGCAGTCATTCTCCTCACTTTCTCCCCTCTCCATACCCATTTCACATTACTGCCATAAGCAAACTCATCCTCTCTGAAGACTTCTGTGAGTTCAGAGAGATGTAGACTACGGCCAAGCCAGCCTGCAATTACAGATCTAACAGTGTTTCTCCTTTTTAGAGGGCATTTTCGTCTTTTTCAGTGGTAAGATACAATATTAGCCACAACCCCCTTTGCTTCAGCCAGTCTCCAAGCAGTCATGAGCCCCACAGCAGTGAGGATGCTGTCTCCTAACACTGGGAACTGAAGTGCTCCATGCTCTATTCCTCTCTGGTGTACCCTTGGCTGAACACCACATTGCTGCTAATGTCTCAGAACCTTGACAGGTCCCATTGCTGATCAACAACAAGGCCATGGTGGTAGCAGGCTAAGAAAAGGAGAGGAGAAGGACTTCTTTTCTGAGTAACAAGCGTGCTTTTGTTAAGGAAAACACCATAGGCTGTCCTAGCTCCTGGTGAGCTTCACAGCAGCAAGAGAAAACAAAGGTGCAGAGACTCACTCCTGTGAAGCGTGCCTGGGTGGTATGTGTCAGAGCTGAGGTGAGAAGTCGGCTTCTGCTCTGTCTCTGCCCTCCCTGGCCTGCCTGAATAAGGGAGATCTGCAAACCCCAGTCCAGTATCACCTTATTCCAGCCACCTCTTGTGCTTTCCTCCAGCTCCATTTGATGCATTTAAGCAACAAAACCAATACTATTACTACAACTAATAATAATAATAAAAATTAATAGTAATGGGGAGAGTTAAGGGGGAAAAAAGAAGCACATTCAGCCCAGTGATGGGCTTAGGGGCCACAAGCCCAGAACCTAGCCCACTGCCTGAACTTAACCTGTGGTCTGTGCAACTCACAGGAAAAAACACCCACAGGGATTTTTTCCCCAGCACTCTCCAGCTTCGTGCCCACATCAGCTCAGTGATATAACTGACCTTTCTGCTGCCACCCTTGCTGCCTGTCTCGCCAGTGAAGGAGCAAGGTGGTGAGATGGCTCGCTGAGGGGGCTGAGAGGCAAGATAAGGGACTTAAGGGGGAGCAGGGAACGGCAAACGACCCCAGTGGACCCTGGGCAGGAAAGCCTGGAGCTGGCAGACACTGGCAGCAGTGTCTCACCTTAGAGGTCCTGACTCCCTTGAGCCCCCATGCCGCCTGGCCCCATGTTGGTGCTTCTCAGGCACTTGTTTATCGACTGAGTGGGAGCCCCTGATGATGGAGAGATGCTCTTGCAGATAATCTCACTCCTCACTATGCCTGCAGGTGCTCCCTTACCCTGTCCCTGCACTCAGCATGGGATGTGCATGTGCAAGGCAGGCATGGACATCAGGACATCTGCCTGCCACCCGGTGCGGACCCTGTTTCTCCAGCACATAAAGCAGCTTAACTCAGCGATGGAGCTTTAGTTTACATCCTTCTCCCCTTACCTATTTTGGCAAAGTCCCATTTGCCAGCAAAATTCTCAGTGGAGGTGGTGAACAAAACCCCCCCAAGCTGGTGCCATCCCATGGCACCAGTGGCACACCCCTCCAACTATCCCCCTCATCACTGTGGCTCTGCCTTCAGTCCCTGGTGGCACAGGATACAGCAGGCAGTGCAGGGAGGGAGGCTGTGACACCAGGGGGAGGAGGTAATAAGGCCACCAAGGCTCCCCCTCTAGTGCCTGCTGGGGCCACCACACATCCTGGCCACTGATGGACCTGGCTGGAGCTCTGAGAGATTCTGGGGGCTCTCCCCTCCCCAGCCAGACAGGCTGTGCATAGGGATGAGGGGGAGAACACTTTGCAAGAGACATCTCTTTCCAATGGTAAGAAAAGCGAATGGGGCTACTTTTCCCAGGGAGAGCAGTTTAGCCATGCCACATCTGTCAGCAGCCCCTGAGAAAGGACAAGGAACAGAGGAAAGAATTTTGGGGGGAAGGTGGTGGGGAGGGGGCCACTGACTATGGCTCAACTCTTCAGCTGGCTGATACAGGCTTCCTTTAACTCCATAGTATATAGCCAGCTGCAGTGGGCCTCCCCCAGGCTGCTTCCTACCAGCTCCTATGCCAGGGAGAGACCAGGATGACATAAAGCAGTGGGAATTGGGGTAGAGGGGCTGGAGAGAAAGAACAGAAAGGAGAGGAGGGGAAGGGGTGGCCTTGTGCTATAAAAGGCAGAGTCCTAGATCTTAAGTACATCATGTAAAATACAGCATGGAAGGGGGGTTAAAACTCATTATCATTATTGTAAGCAAACTGGTAGCATTATTCAGTAGTCAGTAAACAGAACATTAAATCTTTGTCCAGCGTGTTCAGAGGGGTCAGGAAGGGAGAAAGGGAGAAAAAAGGAGGAAGGAGAGATGTGGATGTGTGTGTGAAGGGAGCAGGAACTCAGCCACTCTTGTGACTCCCATCTCCAGTCCGCGTTTTCCGAGCCAGGATGACCTCCTTGGAGACCTTCTTGCGATCACTGGCCAGCCCCAGGAGGCACATGAGGTCAATGAAGGCTGTGGTTAAGTTGAAACGCCAGCCAAACTCACTAGTGGAGTAGTCATAGGGGAAGGTGTGGTGGTAGTTGTGGAAGCCTTCTCCTGCAAAACATGACAAGGGAGAGGATGTGCAGAGCTCTAGATTGATGGCCCCTTTAACTTGGCCCAAAGCACCACATTCCTGAAACAGGCTCTGGATTGAGTCCAGGCTCCTCTCTGCCCAATTTCGCCTCTGCAATCTACCCCACCTCATTTGGGTGTGCTCCAGCATGCTCAGGCTAGCCCAAATGAGGCAGTGACAGTCACAGAGGACCTATGGTGCTTTATTGAAAAATGAATGTGTGATGAGGAACTGAGAAAGGCCCTGGCTCACCGATTGCACCAAAACACCAGGGGAATTGTAACAGTTTTTCCTCTGCCACCATGAGAAACCTAGTTCAGCTACCAGCTAGACCTGCAGCAAGTCCCCAGCAAGCAAGGCTAATAAACACTTCTGCAAAACTTGGCAGTCCTAATGCCAGATCCAAAGGACATTTCCAGATGGGAATAATGCAGACAGACTACTATTAAGCGATCTACCCATCAGCAGCCATCTGCTCCAGATGCACAACACTGTATTCAGTGCTCCCTCACCCCTTCAGTGACATCGCCTGGGCTCCTGCCCCTACCCTCCTGAGTCTCTGTAGTTCAAACCCCTCCCTGCTAAAAATCCAGGAGCAGATCCTTCAGAGGTGGAAATCAGTGCAGGCCCAGTGATATACAGTGATGCAAACCAACTCAGGATTTGGACCTGGGAGAACAGATCAGGGCAAGTGCTGACCCTGGGGTATACTTTCCTAGGCCCCAAAATTTCAGGAAAACACATGAGGTGATCTGGCTTGTCTTATCCTCAAGTACCTCCAAAATCGTCAGCTGCCCTGAGAACATGTTCAAATGTGCATCTGCTGGTTTTCAAATTGACAAATCTAAGACAGATAAGCAAAGACTGCAACATGGGTTTTTCAGTCTGGTGAAGGCGGCAGAGAGACCTTCAAGTAGGGTAAATAAAATATTGCTATGAGATAAGGAGGTACTAAGTGTAGCAGAGTCATTTCCAGCCTGGAAGGAGCTTGGTGAGAGCTGATAACCCCACTGCCCTTGTGTAATCACTGGCCAGCCTGGGAAACACCCCCTGGATGCAAAGGCTGAAGGGGAATGGTGCAGGGGAAAATAGGGACACCTGCACTCACAGAACTTCCCAGAAGCAGCTGCAGTCCCAAGGGGCAATCCACACTCTATAGTATACCCACAGCAAAAGACATGGATGCTGAACATACCTAGAGCCCCCAGGCTGACCAGGGGGTTCTCCCGTGGGTTGATGTACTGATCATACGGCCGGTTGCCATACATGTGGGCAGCACTGTTCACTAGCCAAGTGGCATTGAGCCCTATGGTGTAGCGCAGGATGGCTGGAATGAAGAAGCTGATGATGATGGATTCATCCCAGAAGTACCAGGGCACTAAGGTGGGCAACATGAAGCACAGCAACACCACCGAGGGCTTGTAGTATCTGGAAAGGAAGGGACCAGGAGGAAAGAACTCAGTGGCAGCAGCAGGACAGCAAGGGCTGGTTCAGTCCTCCCTTTGGAGGATTTACACTTAGCTATACAGGGAAAACTGAGTGCAGAAATACCTCACTCCTAAGACCTGTATCTTTTGTCCTGGATGTGCAGAAGCCATGCCTGCAGACTCCCAAGTCTTATCACCAGGCAGGAAACTCAAAGTCAAGTCCTGCTCTCCCTGTCTCAATCTCACATGTGCACAAAGCAATATCCCAATCACCATGAATCCAGACACCAGCTGCTGCTTTTGGCCTTCTCTGCCATCAAACAGATGAACATGTGGGGTCTCTCACACTAAAGGCATGGGAGCAGAGAAAGCTGAACCACTCTGAACACCCATGAGAAACATCACAGGCACAAAAAGGAGGGAAGCCATAAACTTTGTGTGATGTGTGTGGGATTGAACTAGGGACCTCCCGAGGGTGATTACTGTATGGATTCAGTTCCCCATCCCTGCATCCCTAGTGACAGGCTCGCCTCCTCTGGGGATCAGCTCCACTGTAGCCCCAGACAGTTAAGAGACACCCCATCCAAGAGGCACCAGCAACACAAGACTGTCCTTCCCAGTTACTGCCTCTTTCATGTCCTCACTTTCAACCTCTCTTTCACCACACTGTTTCCAGAAGACTGGTGGGAGAGGGGCCAGAGTCATTTCCTGGAAGGCACACCACATCATCTCCAAAAATGGCCTGCAGGCACCTGCAGGTGGGCTGTGGGACAGCCAAAGCATCAGCTGGGATGTGTGCAGGAAGGCATGGAGATGCTTTGTGGAGGGAAGCTCAGCCTGCTGCTGGCAAGATGCTAAAGGATAGGTGGGCAAGAAAGGGGTGTGGGATGGCTGGAGGCGTCACTAGCTACTGAATACTTCTTATAGGAGTGGCACAGCTTATCTCTCACAGTTCATCCCGCTGCAAAGCCTTGGGCAGGCTGAAGACTCGTATTTCTCATGATGCCCTTAATCCCCTCATGCTCCATCAAAAGCGCTTGTGAGGTCCCTGCTCCATCCCACAATGGCTCTGTGCTGAGGCTGAACCCACCACTCACCTCCGCTGGAACATGACCACTTTGTCAGCCTTTATGTCACTCAGATCCAGCTTCTGGCCCTTCTCTATGACATCTGGGTGCTTGCGCACCAGCAGCCAGCCGATGTGGGAGAAGAAGAAGCCCCGCATGGCATTGTGTGGGTCCGCATCTGTCTCGGAGAACTTGTGATGGACACGGTGGTCCCTGACCCACTCATAGATGTCATTCTGCAAGGCAACAGAAGTGGAGACTAAGGGCCAGGCGGGAGATGTTTCCTTCAAATTGATAAAAGGGCCTAAACCATTTAGACACCCAAATCCCATTGACCTGAACTTGTATCAGTCATTTTAATCTTTCATTAGCATTTGGAGGTTTTGGCTTTTAAAACAAAGTTTGGGTATTCTTTGCTCAAACTCTTCAGCTTTCTCTGAAATCTGCTTCCTTTGTGGGCTGCCTTTTCATCTTTTCAATTGGCTAACCTAGGGCTTTGGTTTGCACATCCTCTACAGCATCACAGGCTCTGAGTGGTCAGCCTGTTCCTCCACCCTTGCAATAGCCAGCCCTCAGTGGCCAGTCAGTGCCTCCTCCCTTCTTGTTGGTCACTTGTCCCCATCCCTACACAGTGCCAACTGGGATTGATCAACCTGCCCCTTGCCTTGACCCTGACATTTTCTATGGGTCAACCTGCCTTGCTTTTCCTGGGATTGCCAAATCAGACCTGTTAAATCTGGAGCAAGGGTTTTGTTAATTTTTTATTCAATTGGAAATCAAAACAGTCTTAAAATTAAGACCCCTCTTCAGAAATAAAGTAAATACACCATTTCAATGACAGTTGTCAAAAACATCCCCCTTCAGCCCCATAACCACTCTGTTGAGCTGGAAAATCAATAATTTGGAAAATGTCAAAGCTTCCATCTTTTGTACTATGAAATGATTGCTTTGGCCAGTTTTAAGAGGAGATATTAATGAGCCTATGCTCATTCCTTTATACCAAGATTTTGGTGAAACAACGATTCAAGCCCACCTATATTGCCTGTATTACACAAAAGGCTCCTTAATCTACTAAGTACATAGGACTTTTCCTCACAACACTTTGAAGGTAGGGAAGTGGCATAATGGTCCCTATTTCTTGCCTGTAAAGACCAAGAGACTTATCTGCACAGGGAGCCTGTAGCAGAGAAACAACTCTTTAAGTCCCTCTCAAGTGCTGTAACTGTTCCTCGTTAACCTGAGATAACATTATTTATAGAATCATAGAATTGTTAGGGTTGGAAAGGACCTTAAGATCATCCAGTTCCAACCCCCCTGCCATAAGTAGGGACACCTCACACTAAACCACGCCACCCAAGGCTCTGTCCAACCTGGCCTTGAACACTGCCAGGGATGGAGCATTCCCAAGCTCCCTAGGCAACCCATTCCAGTGCCTCACCACCCTTACAGTAAAGAACTTCTTCCTTATTTACCTGCAAGCCATGCAATAAGCATGGGCATGGTATGGGCCAATATTCAACTATCATTTGTTTCCAGATCCTGGGAACAGCTGCCTTCCTTCCAGCCAAATCCTGAACACCTCAGAGTATCTGATCTATGCACTGTTAGCTAGAGCATGGCCACTCAATGTTCCCCCAGAAGAGGGTAGCTCAGCAGCCTTCCCTATCTAGTAAGAAGAGAAATACAACCAGTACCCATGTAGAAAATGTTTCACCTGTGCCCCAGGTTTCCTTTTCATATTCCAGACCCTACACAGAGTCATGTAACATGAGAAAGCCCAGCCTTTTATCTTTCTATAGATCTTTGGGACCACCTCTCGCTGCAACCCTGTCTGAACATCACAGCTTTCCTGGCCCAGCAAGCAAAACCTGGGAGAATGCCTCCTTCCTTGGTAGTTACCAGCTACAGGCTATAACCAGAAGAGCTTCTGCTGTGCTGCAGCTGCCTGTCTTGCAGGTGGAAGAGGTGACTAGGTGCACATTTCCCAAACTCTCTGAAATCAGAAGCCTCAGATCCCTGAAGAGCCAACAGGCATTTTCTGGAGGACCTCAGATAAGGTAATCTTCTCTGGCCTTTAAAGTTACTGGTCTGGTCTCAGAGCTGCTGCCACTAACAGGAAGGAGATAAATTGAAAATAAACCTCCTCTGGATCTCATTGAAAGTAACTGTTTAAAAAAAAAAAAAAAAAAACGAAACAAAAAAACACACCAAAAAATACACAGGGAGCAGTACTGAATTTTCAGTAAAACTTTGGATTAGTTCCTATTGAAGCTGAAATATTTGTCTGTCTCTCATCTTTGTCTACTCCCATCCGCTGCAGCAATAGCTCAGCAAATTCTTTCCCCCTCTGCCCTATAACCCTGTGAAAGAAAGATGGTCTTTGTACAGGACTAGCTAATGCAACCCATCCTGTTCTCTTGCTGAGTGCTGGACCAGGTGCTGGAATCAGCAGCTTGGTCATACCTCATGAAAGGGTGACTTGGTACTAACAGAGAATAGGAAAGTCAGCGGTGGTTTAGAAAGTTCTTCAAGGCTAAGAAAAAACCCAAACTCCATCCCCAGCCTGTTTTGATTACATGTCTATGAAGTGATATCCTCTATGGCTACACAGTGGGGAGAAACAAGATAATGCCTCTAAATACTTGGTCCACTTGGGCTTTACCCTTCCCCCATACCTCAGCTGGAGAATTACTGAGGGGCACAGCACTGATGCTTTTCTCTTCCCCTTTTTCTAGCAGAAAGTGCTTCACCCTGCCACCCTCCCGAGTACTTCCTACAGATGAGCAAGCCTGTATGAAGTCCCTTCAAGCACAGTTGGAGGGCAGAGTGCCGTTACAGCTGCCTCCCAGCAGCAAACCCCAAGAGGCCACCAGGATTTTTCTGTGCTGTGCCAATCTGGGTTTTCACTCTGACTTCTGAAAGGCCATCTCTTTTACAGTCCCAGTTTGTTTGCTGTGTGGACTGTGAAGTGCTCTCTGAGTGGTTAGGCAATATCCTGAGGTGTTTATCGGCTGCCCACAGTCATTTGGGCCACTCTGAATAGGCCCAACCCTTCTCTCCTTGAAACATCACTGACCTGGGGTGACTTTCTGGAAGCCAGTGGTGTGACTTATAACAGGGTTATTCATAACTATCACTCTTCTGAACAGAGATGCATCCCCCTAACTGCATAATCTCAGTAAGTCCTTGGTCTTTCTGCAACAGCAAATTCCACAGCCTGACTGCCTGGGCTGTGCAGATGTTTCCCCCCTTATCAGGAGTGTAACAAGAGGAGGGTGAGGTAACACTAGGAGAGCACTTAGCACTTTCATGCATTTCATGGGAACAAGAGCAAGCATAGGGAGACCACACCTGGAGAGAAGGGTACATTCCTGCTTTAGAGGGCTTTCCTAGCCCTGGTCTTGGCCAACAGTCCTCTCCTCACTCAGTTCCTCTCAGAGTCACCCTCTGATGGGACAAAGTGGAGACAATGAGACTATCTCTAGCACATATTAGATAGAAAGGACAGGCTGTTTCCTAACAAGAGGTAGTAGGAGAGAGGAATCTCTCTAGCAGCTTGTGCCATATATCTATGACAGGGGTTCAGGAGAGCAACTCCTTCTGAGGAACAGAAGCACATTGAGGAGGTGCTTACCTGGAAGGCCATGGAGTTTGCAATAGTCAGGAAGATCCGCAGGGGCAGCGTGGCTTTGTAGGACCGATGGCTCCAGAGGCGGTGAGATCCAGCTGTTATCCCAAGAGCACTCAGCAGGAAACACAAAACAGCTGGAGAGGAAAAGAAAGTGGTGCAACAGTTAGAGCAAGACAGCCTGCAGCGGAGTTTCAGACAGAGCAACACAAAGGCAGGCCTTGCCCCCTATAAGCAAAAGAGGAATCCGTGGAGAACAGAGATCAGGGCAATGAAAATCAACGTGAGAATGCAAAAGCTACAATAGGCTTCATAAGCAACATGGAGCAAATCATTTCAGTTCTTCACCTCTGACAAGGGAGGAGGCTCTCCTCTACAAGTCTTGTCACAAGGGTTGGTTCTTCAGCATAGTGCCGTCTGTCATGGTGTGGGATCATCAAAATTGTATAAAGCGACTGCTTCCATACGGCCCTGTGGTAACAGCTCTGCAGTCCACCTCAGAACAGCTTCTCCCTTCCCTCCCACCCTGAATAATAACCTATCTCACTACTCCTCACTAAATCTCATTTGCATTCTTTTCACCTCGTGGTGGTAGATGATCTTACAGTTCCTTGGGGGGATGGCTCAAGCCCAGCAGTAGACTTCTCTCCGGCTCTCTTTCTAAGCAGAAGCTGGCTAGAAGATCTAACCTACCATCCCACTGAAGCCTGGGCTTCCCCTTCAGCTACACCACCCACTTAAAATCTGCCTAAAGGCTTCTGTTCTGGGGTCTTTTTGACAGTCCCCCCCCCCTCCCCCATCTGCTCAGCGCCAGCACCATGTATGTAAGACCAACAATTCATTGTGAGAGTGGACATGGGCATTGTAAGTCATGCCCATTGCAGAAGCAGATGTGGCTGGGCGTCAAGGCTGCTCCATGTGTTCCTTCACCACACAGGTCAGAAGGAATGCCTTCTGGCAGCTAGTAGAAAGCCACATCCATTTCCCTCTGGATCATGTGTTTCTGTCTGCCCTGGGCTGTGTGTTCCCACATGTCCTTCTGGGACCTCTGGAATATAACCTGGGTCCCAGCATCCCGTCCTAGAGCTAAAATGGAGAAAAGACACTTACAAGGTCATAGTAGCATTGCACTAGGATGATGGGAATAAGAAGAAAATTGTATCTGAAAATTAACTCTTTCTCTAGGAAGCTTCTAGCTCAGGAAGTCTGGCGGAATGATGGAGGGCATTCAACAGTTGTTTTGCCCTGCAAGCTCAGACACTGAGAGGGACATCTGTGCATAGGTCAACTGATCCACCTTCAGTCCCTGGAGTACAGGATGCCTTCTTATCAGTCCGTTAAGGAAAAACTCTTCCCTGGGTGTAAAATTTGCAGATTTCAGCCAATTGGATCAATCATGAAAACAGCTCCTTATTCTTACACATAAATCCATGGAGAGGAATTGCTGGAATGCTTGACAATACTATCCAGTCCAGCCAAATGGCTCTAATAGAGCTTATCTTGAACCCAGAAAAGTAGATACTCTGCCAGAAACTTGTCTGAAATCAGAGATCTGAGACATGCACAAGGCACTGTTGCCCTGTTCTCTCATCAAAATAATCCAGGCTTTATTTCTATCATCCTCTGCCCTCTCTTTCTCCTGTCACCTCCTTTTAATTCCAAACCTCATCTCTTATCTGCTAAAAGCCTGTCTTGGCTGATTTAACATCCTGTTCTGTCCCCTTAAACTTCCATCCCTCCTCACTCCCATCCTGCTGCGTAACAGTGATGTTCTCTCTCTGCTGGTCTGACTGTGATTTCCTTCTTTCATCTTCTCCCTTGGCTCTCTTACCTGCTGCCAAATGCAGCACAAGCTTCAGACCAGCGTACCTCTGCCTTGTGTCTCCCAGCACCTCTGTGGTCTCTTGGAGGGGCCAAGCGGTCACTGATCATAGCTGATTTATAAGGACATGAAGAGGGCTGAAAATGCATTCAAATGAAGCAGGATCTGGCCTTTGCAAGAAACAACAGAGCTGAGCAAAGCTCAAAAAGATGTCCAAGCCTGGAAGGGGTGAAGGCAGGGATGCTGGAGCAGGTCTCCCTTTGGCCTTAATGACAGGAAAGTACTTATGCTGAACCCCTTGAAGCTTCATGATGTGGACTTGAAAGTTATGAACTAGCTCATCACCAGCTCCCTGTTTGTCTTAGATTTTAAATCCCTTTTTAAACCAGTCACTATCAGCACAGATTCATACAGAAAAGCAAACCCTGAAAAAGCAGCTAACATATGACTCCAATTTGCAGAACTTCTCTGGTCTAAGACACTACAATAACAACAAAAACCCACTCCTGGATGTTTCATGCTCTTCCTACTAGTGGCAGAAGTGTGACTCACCACCATTCTCCCTTGATCATAAACAGCTATACCCTGCAGACCACATTTCATAGCACCTTTGGGCAACTTTATACCTACTGTGCACACCTCAGTAGCTGAGGTAGATTTCCAAGGGTGACAAGCAGTTTACGGCAGAGATGAGAGCGGGAGCTCCAACCTATACAGACTCTATGAAAAACACCATACAGGGAGTCCAGGATAAACAACAGCAGCTTGCATTGGATGTGTGGTGCAGCTTGCTAGGGAAAGAGCCCAGATTTCCACTGTGGGGCAAGTAGGCATGTGTTAATGGTGCACTGTGGACAGAAATGAACTATGCAATCTTTCATGATCTTCAATAACATGAGAATGTAAATGCCATGTTTGGTGACTACAGGCCCTATCTATAGCCCTGAGTTCAGGCTTCCCTCTCTGGTGAATCCTCACATGCTGACTGGGAATTTTTTGGTGAAAGAGGCCTCCAGAAAGATGCCTCTGATTGAGGACTGTGATATTTAGGCTTTGCAAGAAGGAAATTCATCTGTATCTCGTTTATACAGGTAATTTGCCTCTAGATATTCCCTTCAGGAGAAGACGATACCAGTAACAAAGACATATCAGCAAGCACAAGGAGTAACAAAAGAGTTGTGGTGGGGACACCAACAGACCCAGAAACCACTAGAACCAGTACTTGTTTTTGGGTAGCCTTACCTGAAAGCCTTTGTTAAAAATTTGGGAAAGTACCCTCTGCTTTTGGGTGCCCTGGCATAGAACAATAATGTTCTTCATCCAAAGCTCATGAGCCTCAGCAGCTCGTTGACTTCTCTCGGACCTGCGTTGCAAGCCACTGCAATGGCCACAACTCTCCAGTTACAATCCTGTGCTGCCTTGTCTAAGAATTGTTGTAACAGTAAGTCTGGTGGAAAACAGATGAATACAGCTCCCTAATGATTCAGAGTGGTCATCCCTGCAAACAGGCACAATAATGATCATTGCATAGCCAGGGAATCAGCATCTCTCACAGGGAAGAAGAAACATTTGTTTAAGATCATCCAATAAGAATTAAATTGGAAAGAGAGAGAAGGTGAAATAAAGTAGCACAGATTCTCACAGCTGCCCTGTGATGCTGCTCCAAACTGAAGGACTTAGGAACTCCATCAGCTGAGGCTTCAAAGTCATCTTCCACATCATGTTTTGAAGTATCCAAGATCCAAAAGATTGTCTACTCACCGGTGATGTTTCCAATGACACATTTAACTGGGATACAAAGAATTATGACCACTGGCAGAAATATGCACTCAGTGTTTCAAAAATTACACCTAAAATATTCCCGATTCAGTCATGTCTGTATGACTCACTATCATTTACCTCTTTAGGGCGCAGATTCAGACCTCAAGCTATGACAGGAAGCCAGGAATGTGCTAAAAGTATTGTCACCTACAGTTAACACCACGGATGTTTACATGAAGAGGTGTCCCTGCTCCAGCAGGTGTCCTTGGGCTTCTTGCTCAGTGCAAGGGAAAGCTACAGCTTTAGACTGTTCCCTCCATGCCTCCTAGTCACTGCTAGCCAGGTGAGTCCTGCTAATCTCAGAAGAAAGATACCAAGAGCAAGGAAACGTGCAGGCAGCATTAGGGGAACAGTGTTTAGAGGAAGCAGTAGGAGCTGCTGTTGCTAAAACCTAACTTCCCCTGCACGCTTGAGGAGAAGCACACCATCCGCTAGTTAAGCCTGGAAAGGACACTAACTGGGGAGGTGTTGCCAGCACGGTCTTGATAGGAATGTAACAAAAACCTTCTGTAAATGCTTTGCTGGACACATCCCGGGTGGTGAGATTTTCAGGCTGTCAGATTTGCCTACATTATCCAGCAAGATTCTCCTGGGTCCAAGGATGATGCAGCAACAAAAAATGGTATCAACTCATGCTTCTGGCACTGCTGACACTGCAGGGGGATGGGGTGTTGTCATTCACACATGAGCACTATGTCAGGAGGAACTGTCACTGTTTTATAGACACTGTTGGCCAGGCCAACAGGGGTTAAGACAAATATTGTCAGTCTGCTGCACCAGAAGGCCAGAAAGACAATCTACAAATTGTGTTTCCAGGAAGGGTCAAAGCAGTTAGAGAAGAAACTGTCTATCCCCTTTGCATCCTGCCCTTCTAGACTCAGTCTCTGTGCTGTTTGGCAAATGATGTGAAACCTGCCTGTGATCCCTGAAAAGACTGAGCAAGATTTCATCAAGTACAACGGAGAAGACAGTAAATAGAAAGGGAGATGGATAAAAAGCCAGTGCTGGAAGGGCTTGGAGAGCTTTCATTATGGCAAGCTCTCACCTGATCAACAACCCCAGCTCGTTCTGGGAAGCTCTGTACCAGAAAGAGATCAGGGGATACAATGCACACAGCAATGCTGAACAGCAAACAATGATGAAGGCAGGGCTGGAGAGCTTGAAAGACAAAGAGGAATTAGCACACAGAGAAATGAAAACAAAAGAGGACACAGTCACCAATATAACTGGTTTCAGAGGGACAGGAACATCAAGGAGACAGTGGCGTGGATGAAGAGGGTATAACCAGGGGACTGCTCCTTATAATAAAATGTAGAAGGCAGATAATCAGCTACCAGGCACCACAGCTGCCTGTGGCATCACAGCAGAGAACATCTGGGGCCATGTTAATTTTACATTATATGTACATAGCATAACAAAGAAATTATCTGAAAAACAAAGAAACAAGCGAAAACCCCAGCAGCTCCAGAACTACCACTGAGAGAGCTGCTCTGCCCTAAGCCCAAGCTGTATTGCCAGGAGCAATGTAATTCTTTGCTGCTCTATCCTTGTATGTAAAATGGGAACCAAAGTCTTCTCCTTGCTACCAGTGGGTGCTGGGGAAATAACAGCAAGTCACTGCGATGACAGCCACAAATGCCTTGTATATGCTAAAGAAAAGTATGAACAGGGAAAAGGGCAACGCATGAAGGAGCAGGAAGTCTTGCTGAGGCGCCAGACCCGTGGAGGATCAGAGTGTCTGAGCTCTCATCTGGAGGAGAATGGAGGAGCACTGAAGAAGAGAATGGACTGTTGGGGAAAGCTCTGTTTTGGCTGCATGGAAGATAATCCTTTTCTAGAACAGCTGTCAGCAATACATAACAGGGAGCTCTGTGAAGCTACTCCAGCTTTGGCAAGGCAGGGTAGATCTTCGGCCAGTCCAGAACAGTGCAGTCTCCCCAAATTCCATGTCCATCTACCATTCCCAGAGCATCTGTGACTCCAGAAGCCACCAAGGAATCTTGTAGTGCCTCACAGTGGTAGGGGAGAAACTGGCACTTCATAGAATCAAAATGGCTTGAGTGGAAAAGGGCCTTAAAGCTCATCTAGTTCCAACCCCTCTGGCATAGGCAGGGACACCTTCCACTTGACCAGGTTGCTCAAAGCCTCACCCAACCTGGCACATCAGAGTTGACTGACGGAGGAGAGCAGGAAGGACTGGCATCAGGTAAAAAGCAAGGCAGATTCCCACAGAATGCCATGGGATGCCATACAGACATCCTGAACGAGCATGCAGTTGTAAAGACTGCCTCAGAGACCATTTTGGGGTGAGTGAGGCTTACCAGAATGCAAAGCAGCACTGACCTTCTAAATCAAGATACTCGAGCTGACTTAAGTATCTCAGGGGTGCTCAAGGAGAAGGGCTGGACGGCTTTAGAAATCACAGTGCATCTCAGCAGCTTGAAATGAAACCAGTAAACCCAAATCATCTTGCCCTAGTGCCCTAAAGGTATTTGACTGGGGTTGGAGGACCTAGGCTGTGAGCTCAGTGAGTGAGAGAAGACAGCAGCTCCTGCCTAGCCTCCAGCTGCAACCCCAGGGATGGGACTCACAGCAGGACCAAGAGCCCTGGAATGCTCTTCCAAGGTCATGCTGAGGCTGCATGTTCTGTCCAGCTAGTGCTGGGGAAAAGCACAGCCTGCCAGGTTTTCACACGGGAAAGGCCCAGCAAAATCTTCTCTCACAATGTCCCCACCGAAAGGCCATGCTGGCTGCACAGGGAACACATCGGTGCCTCTGCTTTTGCCTCTGACCAAGTCCAGGGGCCTCCAGTGATGCTCATCCCCTCTGCCTGTGAGAGCCTGCAATGGTGCAGGAGGAGAAGAGTCATTCTGGCCATGCAATGGAGCCATCTCTTTCCCAGTCCCACTGTGATGCTTGTTGCTCACAGCCATTGGAAGGACACCCTGACAGTGTGACAGACCCTGTGGATTGCTCCAGGGCCTGTGCGCAGCTGGCCTGACCAGGATGCTGCTCCCAGCTGAGTGCTCTGCAGGAGCATCACTGACAGCAAAAGCCGTGCAAGCAGGTCTGAAATTAAACTGTCACTATTCATTTCAGGATGTTCTGTTTCACAGGAAGGCAGGGGCTGGACACAAAGTCTCCACCTCCCCACTGGGAGCTGTTTGGCTTCTTGACTCCTCCAGGGATCCACACAAAGGCTGGTGGAAAGTGAAGCTCCCCTGCAGCTTGGGACCCGCGCCCAGCTGCCTTTCAAACACTCAAAGAGCAGATTTGGTTCCTGCCCAGGGCAAGGTCTCTGAGAAGGGAGAGCTTCGCCTAGCTACCTTCTGCTGGGTTGTGCTTTCCACTGGAATTCGCTGCCTGGAGAGCTGCTTATTTATACTTGGAAAGTTGTCAGGCTTAGTTCCGAGATGATGGGGGCTAATCTGTGCTTTTGTAGGAATGACAAAAGACCTGAGCTTCACACTTAATTCTTGACTTTTATCTCCAGCACAACTGTATTTTGTCTCTCCTCATACACATGTGGAGGCTCTGTGGGATCTACCTTCCCTTGGTAAGGACAGTAATGGCTCTTATCTTTGGGCAGCAGCCTCGTGTCAAATCATGCTCTGTACCTCACCTCCCCAGTCACCCCTTAAAGTGCTGTTGCTAGCATCTTTCTTCCTAACTTTCTGGGACTGTCACAGTACTCCATCAAGCATTTTCTGTGCTTCCTCCCAGAAGTGGCTACTTCTAAGCCTAATGCCTGTGAATCAAGTTTGCTCTTTAAGCAGCCAAGCAGTCCCCTGCCAAATCCTCCCCTCTCATGCATGACCTTACTAGAGACATTATCAAGCCCTCCCACAGGCTGCTACAGAGCTGGCTGAGCAGCTTCTTCTAAGGGACCTCCACTTCCTCCTTTTTTTCTCCCTGAGTCTGTGGGCCTGGAGGAGAAAACCAAATGCACCCAACAGATTTGGGGTTTGCAGATGGTAATAAACAAATGGAGGAATGTGCTTACCCCATGCCAATGTCTGGATCTTTGCAGAAGGTATCAGTGTCAACGCGAATAGGGCCCCTAAATGGAGAAGGCTCATGAGGATGATATTCCTCCAGACGTATCGCATGGGAGGCTTGGGGCCCTCTTTCTCCCGGTAGGTCTCATCAAAGATATCATCTGTCATGCCTCGGTCTCCTGCCAAGTCCTCATGATTGAGTATGTTCTTCTCCATGACAGCATCCCCATTCTTGGTCACCCGGGAGGTGACGGTGTTGACAGTGGTGGTGCTGGAACCGGAGGAGAACTCCTTGGAGAGGCAGCAATGAACATTTTCAAGAAAGAAAAGAAACAAAACAAGATGTTTGTGGTTACCAATGCAGGGAATAGAAAATAGAAACACGAGCCTGTAGGCTTGGCAGTTCCAAAACTTGCAGCCTGCAGTTTACCTGGCAGGCTCCATTCTTTCAGCTGAGCCCTTGGCACCAGGAAGAGCCCACTCTACTCCCATGGAGTCATGGCCTGAAAGAGAGCCTGGTCTTCCCAGAGAGAGGAGGTGAATGGTGGTCAGGGTGTAGAAAGTAAAGAAAAAGACTTGAAAGCCAGTTTTTTTTTTTGCACCAGTGGCTTTGGTGAGATCATTGGCAGGCCTCACCTTTCAGGCTGGGATGTGGCAAGACCAACATGCTTGGAAATCAATGGATGGAAGCAGTCAATTGATGTGCTTCCAGTTAGATCTGCAGCTTCTATCCCACACCTACTGCTAAGACTCTTATCCCTGTCCCACTTTCCACCCACAGGCAAACTGAGGCAAGGGAAGACAATCCTCTGAGCCAAGGCCACCAGCATGCAGAGAGGAAGTTTTAAGCAGCAAGTTGGCCCAGACTGGCTCCTGGCTCCGTCCGATAACTGTGACACAACATTCCCTCCGCACATGGTTGTTTGCCCTGGCGGAGGGACAGCCTGCCCGATCAGGCATGCATGACAAAAGGAGCAGGCAGGACTGACCCTAACGAAACACGTCACTGAACCCTGAATCATGGATTTCTATCTCCATCATGACAGCCACGTGCTTACTGGTGCTCACAGCCCTTTGTCAGGCCTGAGCCCAAGCGTTGGATGGAGCTCAACTCCAGGGGTACCAAACATGTAGGATGCAAGCGGTGGGAGGGCATGCTGCCTCCATCCTATGACCTCCCAGGAACCTGCAAAGGACGCATCCCTCTGGCCTGCACTCCTGCCTCCATGTGCAAAGGGGCACTAAAGGTCAGCCAGCAGGAATGGGAGAGCCGGGGCCATGGGAGGGAGCATGGCCAAGTGGGAAAGCTCATTTCCCAATAGAAGCATCTCCTGAGTTAACAGTAGATTGCCATGCAGGCATCCAGGAGTCATAAGAGACCACCGATCTACCATGGCCTAGTTTCTTGAGGGAGGCATTAAAATCAGGCCAGGCAGCTTACGTGGCCACCCCAACTCCTCCCTTTCCCAAGGGTAGAAACTAGAAGGCTACAGACATACCTTCCTACAGGGAGGAGCTGGCAAAGCTGACAGATTCCCCAGGCTTTGGAAGTAAAATGATCTCTACAGAGGGAGCTCTCTCTGGAATCAAAGGTTAGAAAGGAAAGAACCTGGACACAAAGTATCCTGCTGCTTTCACTGAACCCAGGCAGCTGTTGAGCTTGGGCCCCGCAACTCTGCATCCTAGCTACAGGCTATCTCTGCCTGCTTTCCTACTTAATGTTTTGAGGATATGATACTCTGAGTTGGTGAAGAATTTAGAGGCAACACACTCCTCAACCCCCATCAAAAGAGCCACGAGAAATTGCTTATAATTCAGAGATTAGGCAAGGAAAAGTCCTGCCCATTCCAAAGTGTCAGATATTCTCCTCTGGCATTTTGGCAGGAAGGCACTATTTTCTTCCTTGGCTGCAAGACGAGCTACCAAAAAGACCTAAGACTTGTCTATGCAGGAAAAATTCCCAACAGAGGTCTGGTGGTATAATTAGATGGGTAACGCTCCCCATATGGACATGCTGCTTCCAGAGTAAAAATGTGGGGTTGGAGTTGCATTTTTGTCCTCTGCGATAGCTTATGCCACTGTCAAAGTTACACAGGGGCAGTAGGAGGAAGAGGGAGAGTGCAAAGAAACCAGCAGAGAGGAAAAAAAAAGGCTTCTTCTAGAGTCATAGTAGCCACATGAGGAATTTTACCAGCACACCCATGCTGCTGGAATACACTGAACTGGTGTAAACTGGTGAACTGGTCATTTCTCACATATAAACTACTCTTAAATCAAATGGGCTATAAACACAGCTCCACCGTTACAGAGTTGGGGGGGGGGGGGGGGGGGGAAAAAAGGGAGGGAAAAAGGAAAGTGG
>JBCJKH010027026.1:0-21344 GCA_039877255.1 Loriculus beryllinus | reverse complement strand
AAGCAAAAAAAAAAAAAAAAAAAAAAAAAAAAAAAAGAATGATCATCTGTAAAAAAGGATAAAAAGGATAAAAAATTGGCTGAATATTTTACATGGTTGATTTACTTAAGTGAGTCTAAACTAATGGACCGTTCCCCACAGATGCAAACTAAACTATAGGTATTCTTCACTTTCTCTGATGAAAGAAAGTGAATGACAGAAATCCTAAGAAATAATTAGCTGTCTCTTGACTCAGCTACCTGAGTCACTTTCACAGAGCTAGATGGCAAGAGCTCACAGGTTTCTAAGTGGGATAACACCTCTTTTTAATGTACCCTGCTTTATACCCTAATTTAATTCTTGTTCTGAAAAGAAATCAAATGCCTCTTATTGCCTGTATGGGCTTTATGTTCACTGAATTAGTTTTTATATAAACTAGGGAGTACAGCAGAGTCCAGATTGTGACAGAATTTAGCTCCCATTTGTAATCACAAGAGGTAGTAAAGTATTATATTTGCAGTGATTAATGTGCACCTATCATTAGATTCAGTAAAATTCATGACAGAATAGCTCACGTATTTTTCAAAATCATTCTCAATATCATTCTGAGACACAGATTCACAAGCACTACCTGAATTCCCATGCCCAGCATTTCTATTAGCTGGGCTGTCAAGAGGCGGACAGTAAGAGAGTTGGACTAATTTTAAGCTTGTGCTGGTTTTGTAGGTGGTTGCAGAAGGTACACAATTAAAGTTCAGGCCCAAGGTAGTAGGCAGAGGCAAGTGATTGATTTCTGTTACTGTGCAATAACTGTCTTATTTCTCCTCTGGCCTTTCAGTGCTCCTGAAAGTGATCAGTCTGTCCATTCACTTTACCATCTCTAAGCACTGCCTTTTAGTTGTCAAGTCTATCATTTTTGACCTTCCACTATTTCATAAAAATATTCTGGTCATAAGTCCCCAGAGGTTCCGACACTTAGTGATGGGACAGTAATTTCTAATTCCACTTGAGAAAACTGTGAAGAAATAGATGATATCTGAAAGGAATTAAAATCTGTAGCCTCATTCACAGCCTACTGTGAGTCACGATGAGATTTGCGAAGTGGAAAAAGTCAAAAGAGGGAAAACTAGGAGATATGAGGGTGATATGATTAATAAGAGAGATCCAGGCACAGATACTTTATGGACTATGAAAAGAGTAAGTTGATTATGTGTATATGTATGCACACTCTTTATCTCTTCCACTCACTCAAAACTCCCACCTTTAGTACATAGCCATAGAGACCTCAAGGTACGTCATAGTAGGAGAAATGTTCTTTAAACTGGAGACTGACTTGGACAATTTCCTGTTGTATAGTTGATTTGGTGGCATTAATTTACTCAGTGTTAAGGAATAACTATATTAATCAATGGAAAATGACAAGGCTAAGTTTTTAATGTTAACCAGTGGGCTCCTTTTGATACATTGGGTGCCTTTTGGCTTTTTTACACGTGTCACTGAAGCACCTCACTAGGTGTTGCTTTTATGATATGCACACATAATGCATAGTGCTTTATATATGTATGTATATGCATGTCTGTGTATAGAAAATGCATGATGGTGTGATGTATAACAGTTGTGTTGGTGTGAGAGAGCTTATTCACAGATTGTTAGCTACAAAGGCCATCCCAAGTGAGTCTCCACAAACTCTTTTTCAGAATCCCTGCAATTACATGAGCCCACATTCAGAAAAAAGAGACTAAGAGTCATTATTAAGAAAAGAAAAAATAAAATACACAAGCAGACTGCTGTATTTTAAATTGTCACTCTTGGTTGAATAGAAGCTTTCTTATCTTCTTGCACTGGCTGCTGTGCTTGGTAATTCACAACTCTGCTTTCACATGCTACTTTGTAAAAGGTAAGAGAATGGGCTTGGTTGTCTCTCTGCTACTGCAAACCAAAGACAAGCACATCAAAGAGAGAGTCCTGTGATTGGGAGTGTCTGTTACATGACAACATTCTTCCTTTCCAGGAATAGACAAAATATATGGACACCAAGTGCATGGACCACAGCAGTAAAGAAGATAGAAGTACAAAATGCAGAATTAAACAACAGCTGCTTTCCACAACATGTTGCACTGATGAATTCTTGGCTATTAAGACATATATCTCCTGACTTCTTTTTTATGAGGAGTCCTGTGGAATAAACAAGGGTTAATGGGTACAGGTTACAGATAAGGAGATTCTCATTAGACACAAAACAAAAAAAAAAAAATCACAATGAAAACAATAGCCACTCAAATAATCTCCTCAGGGAAATGATGGTTTCCCAACATTCGACACTTCAGATTCAGCTGAACAGGGTGCTGACCCATCTTGTCTAGACCATGCTTTTGCCAAGAATGGTTGGACCAGATGACACTTGAGGTCCGAAGGGACCTAAGAAGCTTTAAGGTAAAGAGATAGAAGGCCAATATGGTGCCACAAAAACATAGGACTGGATGATTTTATCCTTTCACCACGGGAAAGGCCAAGTGCTACTTCTCCAGTAAAACTGCTCACAGGTTAACACAGTAGAACTGTGAGCCTTCTCCTGTCTTTTACTTGCAGTGAAATATAGGAAAAGGAAAGTGCTTCATTATTTATGGAATTTTAGTGATTTTTTTTTCTTGTTTTTAAATTATTCTTATTAAAGATATACCAAGGAGATACACGTATTTTGAGTTGTAAATAAAAGGTGAGAACATCTTTTGTGCAATTAATGATTGAATATAAGTGGGGAAAAAAAAAAAAAGGAGCAAGAAGAATTGGATGAAAGTCAGGTATAGACTGCCCTCTTTTGGGCAAAAGAAAGCAAGGATGTGAAAGAAGCCAAAGACATGTTTTTAAATACTACAGTCACAATTTCACAGAACCTCGAGGGCAAGCTAATGCTTTATTTATAGAAAAGCTAAAATGCTGACTAGAACACTCCAGTTAATTAGACATTAGCCACTCACCAAATGTTGTCTTGTGGATTCAAACACAGTCATACTGTAGTACAAGAATTAATAAAACCAGACCTGAGCAAGAACTGCAAAAGTTTGAGAAAGTAAGGTCAGCAAAGGCAGTGATAAAGGAACTGCCCCCAGCAGAGTAGCATTTACACTGTCCAAGAGGTGTTAAAGAATTTTGTAATTAAATATATGCCATTCTGCCATGTAAACATTTTTCAAAGGTTTTAGACTTCAAGATTACCAATTAATTTGAGCTTTCCAAGATCTTGTCAAGCATGAAGATAGGAATCATGTTTCATTGGTTGTGAAGGCCGACAAAGAAAGATTAAGTACTATGATCGATATATTTGTCAAGGCAGCTATCACTTGTCCGATATTCCTTATGTCAGGACTAATTGAGAAAAGGCAGTTGTCCTCCCCATGGAGAGCTGAGCATGAGTTGTGGAGACTCACAGCTGTCATGAGCCTATTTCCATGCTCTCTGTTCTTGGTCAGTGGCTTGTGAGATAAGAAAAAATTCATTTTCTTAGTACCCACAGGGATGAGTCCCGTCATCCATGTGCTTCAGCAAATCCCTTCAGCACACAGCAAAATGAGCTTCATATAGTTGCTTCTAATGGCATGGGTCGAGAAAGGGATATATATTCCTGAAAACAGGTCTAACACCACCAAAACATGCAGTCATCAGACATTTGCTGCCTTTTTTTATACCTGTTCTTGGCACTGGACTCTTAACGTGAATGGTGAGTGAGGAAAGAAAATAGAGGGTTGAATAAACATTGTACATAATAAATATGATTCTATGAAAATATATCATGTGGGATCCAGCAACCTGGCAGAGGTGAAGCAGCTGCCACTCCATGTCCCATGGTCCCGTTAGCAGTGAGGCTGAAGATGTACTCCCAGCAGGGATGTGCACACAGGGCACACATGTTCACCACGTACACACATACACAAGTATATGCATATTTACATATATACACATATATACATGGCCAGACACATAGATCACAAACACTCAGAGCACCTGTATGAACACAGAAAACACCAAAGGCCTCATCCTGTTCCCCTCTCTGGCTAAATGGGATAGAAGCCCACTAGTGAAAATATAAATATATACCTATGTGTGTGCAGCATGGATCCCTCCAGCTGCTGGTCTTAGACAGTCTGCCAAGTAGCAGTCCCTTGATCCCACCTTCCCCAGTTACTGGCACCTGGACACACAAAATTCCAGGGCTGCAAACTCCACCTCGAGTTGCTGGTACAGACCGTCATGCATGTGTGCATGTGTGTATGTGTGCACAAACACACACATGCAGATGGCAGGCACTTCCCAGGTCCCAGTAACCAGCCTCCTGTGCTCTAAGCCCCAGCCCTTAGAGACACACAAGCACTCTTGGACTCAGAGCTGCCCCTTGAAGACCCACTGACACCCTTGCACCCAGGCCCCTTCACCTGCTCACCATATTGGTCTTCATTAGCGATCATGCCCCCAGACTCTACAGCCACTGGCACCACAGACACAGAGGTGCTCTGAAGCACTGTCTGACTCCAGTTACTGCACTCACACCTCCATGTGCACACATACACACAGAATAGTCACTGACTCAGGAAAGAGCTAGAAATTGATTTGATAAGGCAGGACAGACTGCAGTGATCAGGTACAGGGCATAGCCAGACATGCACACTGACCACCACACTGTTTACACACAACCAGTTCTTTTGACCTGCTCTGCCCCCCATTTTCCTACTTTTATTCCCTTCCACTTACTTGAACATGTCCCTTTTCCCACCTTTGGTTCCTCCCCAAAGTCCTGTGAAATGCTGAACTGTACTTCCCTTGCATCTCACCATGTGTACCACTAAAAGGGAAGCAAGCTTCTTAGTCCAAAAAGTGATCCACAGAGCTGCTCCCACTGACTCATGGTGATGGGTTTCACACCTGGACACTGGGGCTGAGGGTTTGCTGAGGCAGCCCTAGAAGTCATCCAGGCAAGATGGTGGTTACTTAGGAATCCTTGGTTCAGGTTCACTGCTATCTGCCACTGGGCCTCTCTGTTCCTCTGGGCTTGTGCAGATGGGCACAAAATGGCTGCTCGGATGAGCTGGGCGGTAGCTGGTCAGGGTATTATTTCTCTCTAAGTTTTTATCACATCTGTAAACAGCATACAGATATGCTAGTCTTCAGAAACTGCTTTCAGACAGACCTAGCGCTGAAGTCAGTGATGTCTAAGTATTTGAGTGTGGTCAGTTCCTCACTTAAGGCATGGTAGGCACCCAAAATACCCTTACTCCCCAGACTAGGAATGAGACTAATCATGGTAAAAGTTAGTGCATTAGAAAGGCAACAGAGACTTCTCTAAGTCATCATAGAATCATTGAGTGGTTTCAGTTGGAAGGAACCTTCAACATTATGTAGTTCCATAGCCCGCCTGTCACAGGCAAGGACACCTTCCATTAGACCAGGTTGCTCAAAGCCCCATCCAATCTGGCCTTGAACACTTCCAGGGACAGGATATTCACAGCTTCTCTGGGCAACCTGCTTCATTGTCTTATCACTCTCATAGTAAAGATTATTTTCCTCATGTCTAATCTAAATCTCCCCTCTTTCAGCTTAAAGCCATTCCTCCTTGTCCTGTCACTTTTATAGAAAGTCCCTCTCCCGATTTCTTGTAGGTCCCTTTTAGGTACTGGAAGGCTGATATAAGGTGTTCCCTGAACCTCCTCTTCTCCAGTCTGAACAAGCACAGCTCTCTCAGCCTGTCTCCATAAGAGAGGTGCTCCAGCCCTCAGAGCATCTCTGTGGCCCTTCACTGGACTCGCCCCAAAAGGCTCACATCCTTCTTGTATTGGAGGCCTCAGAGCTGAATTGTAGTACCACAGGTGGGGTTTCATGGGAGCAGGGCTCCTGTATGTCTCTGCCTTCTTCTCCACCTCTCCATGTTGCTGTCACCTGGTAACTGATGTCATCTACAATGTCACCAGTTTGCCAGGAGGATGGAACATTCTGGTCTGCCAGTACCTCACCACTGGGCTCAGAGCACTGTGCTGAGACAACCACAATTTTGCCCCGGTGGAACAGGCAAGTGTGATCATCTGCATAGTCTGACTAAGCTTTCATTTAGCAGGATTTGTGTCTTGGCTTACACATACAAGATATATAGGATCAAATGGGAAAACGTGCCTGGGTTGTTCCTCTTGCTCCTCTCTGACAGCCTAAGCACTCTTCATTCAAAAAGGTTGACTTGAAACATTAAAATGCCATCTACATTATCACAAAAGTATTTCTGTGATCTCCTCAGACAAGCAAGCTTGTGCAGACTTTCACAAACACCTAGCCAGCATCTTTGGCCTCAGAGGTAATTATGAGTTGCTCGGCTGTAAATGCTCACTCATAGTAATGGCTGTTCTGCATACTAATCTACTAGAGAAAAAAATTGCTTAAGGTCCTGTTTGTAGCTTTCTAATGTTATTTACTAACAAAACAGTCATATTTTCTATAGCAACTGCCACTTCATTGGGTGCATATGTTCTTAACTCCAAACTCTGAGCAGATTTAACTCAACACCATCTGGTATGATGTGAACTTATGCGCTTTTTTGCTGTTTTAAAACAGAAATTAAATTGTTGGACGTGGGGTTTATTCTCTGACGTATGTTAGATTCGTAGCATATTTCACCCAGTATTTTTGAATCTCTTTCCTTTTTTTACATATATTTCCAAATACCAACTTACTCCTTTTCTCTGTCAGGCAAATCCTGTCAGAGGAATACTATTTGTAGGAGGAAAGGAGGGTCTAGTTACCAAAGCAGCTGGTATGTATAGAACTATAGCAGTTGGTCTTGCAGTCATTCCTTTCCTGGTTTGTGCCTGAAGCAAAATGACAGCTGTACAAATGCAGTAAGCAGTCCCTATTTTCAGGATGTGCTGAACTCATAATTCAGTCCTAATGAATATGTCATTGGAATCTAGCAGCCTGTTTAGATTACAGCTTCCGCTATTACAGAGGGATTGAATGCAGATATGATAATGCTGTAATTTGCAATGAATAAATATCATGTTAAGGGCACGGAAATGGCAGTGGGTTGGGGGCTGTGTAGTGAATGTATGGATTTCCTGAGCCCTCTGAGTGCTCTAAAAACACAGATAGAAATACCCCTTCTTCATTTGTCCTAGGGTTTATACTTTGTGTTGGCAAGAACACTAAAATATGTTTTTAAACTTTTCAGTTAAGCTATGCTACATTAGCCTTGAGCGTTGTGCAGTATGCCTGAAAAACTGCTGCTTTTGAAAGGATAAGGATTAGGTCATGTCCAGAATGAAAATTAGTTGGGACAGAACCTGCAGTTTCCGTTCACACTATCTGCACAAATGACTGAGTGCATCGCTCTCCAATCTGGGAATGGGGAGTGAGCCATTGTTTGTTTTCTTCAGGTTTTTGTAGACAGTCATGCACCCTTTAGCTTCAAATTCTATATATTATTGAAAACACAATTGAATAACCCCAGGAAACAATTTCTATAGCTTTGCAGTCCGCTAGTCATCCTCAGACCACACTTTGGAATAGTATTATTTAAACCAGTTATGATTAACTAAATCATAAAGTGAAGAGTAAGACAAATCTCTGGAGTGCAGAAGTACAGGTTGTGAGTGCCAGTTCATATAAATATGGGGCAAAACATTGGGCAAAACGTCCAAAAAGGTTCCTTTCTGTCCAGTAAAAAGGGAAAAAGTCTCTGGCTTTGACTATCCCAGAACAACCAGAAAAACTGATAACAAGTTGGAAATATTTATTCCACAGTACCTTTTCCTGGTTATTTCTTCTGTTTTATCCAGCCCAAGAACGTATTGGTCATAATTAAAATCATATAATACAATCTACATTTTTTTAATATGAATTTGAAAGTCTGGAGTATAAGAGAAAAGTAAGGTCTAATGGCAACAAAGAAATTAATTTCTTGACTCCAAATGGGATTGAATTGCATATTGTAATGTCCCAAAATTACAGCACGAAAGTCACTCATAAACAATACACGAAGGCATCATCCATCAACACAACAGCATGAGGCATTTAAGGTGCTTAAATGACCAAGCATCAAATGCAGAGTTTGTTCTGTAATTTCTAATGGGAATTCTACAGGATCTTATACCCTTTAACAAGCATTGCAACTAAATAGACTTTCTATGCAAAACTCATTTTGTCAATGTTTTTAATTTCTACAAGGTCTCCTAACAAATTTTGTTCTTACTTAAATTTCTGTAAAGTCATATATGAAAGATTAGTTTCATGGGCATTTGTACTGGAGAAGCAAAATATAAGTACAACACATGCATCTGTCGCTCATACAGGGGTTACTTTCAGCTTGCCTCTCTTCGAACCTCACATTGTTTTTAATGTTCAACTGTCACATCATCTAGGACTTGTATATAAGAAGGCGATTACACAGAAAAGGCGAGTAAGACACAGGTAATTAAGCAGATATGAGAAGCTTGCCTGCTGGTTTTAAAAATCTGTGTATAAACCATCACCTGTCTTCAGTGGTAGTCTAGAAGAAGAAAGCAACAGACAGTGGTTTGAATAAAAGTATCAGCTTTTCAGTGAAAGACACAGAGCTACCTTTTACTGCTAGTCATTAGGAGGATTTTCTAAGACAGCAGGCTGCCATACTGTGCCCTTCTGCATTTAAGAACCAAAAAATACAGGTACTTAAAATCAAGTGAGCTAAACCACATGTATACATATAGTTAATTATTTAGTTCTAGTAGTAGTGATGACAAAAACTGTTTGAAATCAAATAATTAGACTCATCAGGGAACAAGTAAATAGCTTTCCTCAGTACTGTAAATTCTTTTGAAACAGCTAGTTACCTAACATTTTTCTGTTCACTCTGAGTTTTTTACTGGTACAGGTCCAATTGAATTTGATGGAAGCTCTGTATGGAGATCCTAGGTATAAGCAAGCATGAAAGCTTCCCTTGAGGGCCAGTAAGCCTTATTCTTTGTTAGTTTTGACTTCATCATGTCTCTACATTGACACCTAACTCAGGCAGAAAATAGGTCTTGAAGTTACTGGCTGAATTTTATCAGCTTTTTGCGGGTTTCAAAGTCTTTCAGATTTTGAGAGACAAGGTCCTACTTGACATATAAGACTGTAACTCATAGGTAAGGCTTTAATTATCTTGGAGACAGGGAGATGCTTCAGTAACAAGGGACAGATCTGCAGAAATGCTATGCATTTATTTCTGAAATGTCAATCTGTGGGTGGTTGACTGAGTGGGGAGGCCTTGATTTAGAAGTGAATTTTAAAATGTCAGTCAAATAGGCACTAGGTCTTTATGAAATGCCATACCCCAGCTACTGAGATCAAGACCAAGTTCTGTTTGCTATGCTATATGAGTAGATAAGGAACAAACAAGCAGGAGGGAGGTCTCCACTTCCAGAAACAAATGCATTCATAGTCCTGTACATTTGAGCTTGTTGCCAAGACAAATACCAACAGTGTATCTAGAAGAGAAGGTCCCTGCATATAGAGATCTTTAAAGCTACGTGTGGATACAAACAAGACATTAATAGGTCAAACAGGAAATTTCAACTACTGTGACAAGTCCTATCTCCACTAAGACTCTGTTATAGTAAGAGTAATTAGAGAAGCTGATTCCAGTTTCTTTTGCCCCAGTACCATGCCTGGGCAGCTGAAGGAAACCACAAAAGGAAGTTAGGGCATGATTCACACCCTAAGTATAGACTGCTAATGCTATTTGAAATGTTCTAGAGTTTCCAAGCTGGCCTTCAGCTACTATACTGTCTCCTTCCCTTCTTTCTGCTGTAATATCTGTAAGCCCCATTCAGGTGTCAGGGATGCCCTTCAGCATCTCAATTGAAACTAAATGCCAATGTTTAGGTGACTCAGCTGAGCCCTTCAGATTAAAATTTGGCAGCCATGATGTGCTTCAGAAGATCACACACTTTCTCAAAGAAGAGAAACAAAAAGCCAACATAAATACTTTCTCTCCAAGAGGAACAGCTGGCACTAAAAATAGTATATCCTAAAGCATTGAGTGCTTATCCAGTGCTCTTCTAATTAAATGAAGCAGATTTTTAATGGTCCTAGCCACTCCTGCAAAGGAGATGTCATATGTTTAAAACACCTTCCAAAAGTTTTACATCATTAAGCTGAAAAGCCATGCCAACACCAAATAAATTTAATCCAGTCAGCCATGAACAGGAATCATGCAATCATGCTGCTTTTTCACTACAAAAACGCCAACGCTGCTCAGAACAGCAGATATCTTAGGGTCCGAATAATTTCAGTGTCCAGTAATGCTTACTTTTCACCGTAGGCTATAAAGGAATTCAAGATGGTTATCTCAGTTCTACACGTCTAAACCATAGGCACACAAAGCTAGTTAAAATGAATGCAGCATTTCATGTGTAAGTTATACCACTACAAAACCAACCACGAGGGTCTGTATTACAAAAACAATTACAGAAATGCCTGTAGCTTGGAATTTCCATTTTCTGAAGTACTTCAGGTTTTAGTCCATGAGACCTATACTTACATGCACAGTCACTTCTCTGTGAAAAACTTTAAAAGAGCCATGCAAAGTAATAGCAGCATAGCCACTAACAATTGCAAGAAATCAAGAAGATATTTACTTTCTTAGGCTTTCAGGCTCTAAATGCACATGCATAAGCATTCCAGATCCTGAATTCAAAACAGAAAGTCTGACATATAGAGCCAAAGTTTCCATTTTCAGCTGATGATAAATAAGCGTTTGTCTGACTTCAAAGATTGAGAAGTTCCTAACTTTGCCTTTAACAAAGGACCTATTTACAACATTTGGGCAGTACTATCATCCAGAGAATACATGCATTTAAGGTGAAAAACCTGGGGCAGAAAGTTTATTCTCAGCCACTTCTAACTACGAGTGTCCAGAATCATTCCTTTGCCTGAACTGAACTGATTCTGAGTCTGGCATTCATGGAAAGAAGTCCAAATAACATCTTCAGAGTAATGCAGCAATTAATGCAGTTGCCCTCCTCTTGTTAAATGGGAAAAAGAAAATATGGAATTGAAGTTCACTCCTACAGACCTGAAACTGTATGTTTTTTCTAAGACCAGTTTGACCAAATTGTCATAACACTGCCTGTCTTTAGTACTTCGGTATCTATAGGATAGAGCAATCAATCAGGGAGTTTCAACATTGTCACAACTAAGAGTTAAGGTTTATGCCAGAGCAACTATTACTGATGTCATCATTTATAAATGTTGGTAGAATGAAGCAATCTAAGGTATGCACTTTGCATATATGAACCAATGATCTTAAGCTTTATTTGAAGACACAAAATGGATGTCCCTTTGAGAAGAATATTCATGTTATTTTGTTTGGTATGATCTTACCTGAAATCACTTAAAAACAGAAATGCAAAGAGAAATATTGTTCAGCTGAGTTAAAGCCATGATACATTCAAAAATAATTTTGAGACAGGTTTTAACAATAATAAAAATGGAAACAAGGGATCGGTACCATAAAACCTGTCATATAAACGTAAAAAGGACATAAGCCCTCAAAATAGCTTTCACATAAAACCTCACCACAAGATAAAATACAGCTTTTGGGCAAAAAGAGAGTCATATCTCCAGCAACTTCCATAAATAATTCACTGCTAGCTTGTAAACAATAGAGAAGCACAGTATGAATGCCAAAGAGGGTCTTTACATGTCATAAAGCCACTCAAAAGTGCACTTGCTGCAGCAAGTCTGACTGTGAGCTTTGATGCTCTGGAAAAGAAACTGCTATGCTGAGGTCATCAGTTAGTAGAAAACAATTTCCCTCATACAGGGAAGCAGATATACTGCTGGGCTTCTGACACAGACAGATTGGATTTAAAAAAAACAAGCGTGCATAATGTGGGCTTTCAGGGGGAAAGAAATCCTCTGCATACTTCTAAATGACCAAAGCTCAAAGAAAATATGCCATCTTCCTTTAATGGCTATCAAAAGTTGACATGATAGCATGGCAGGGTTCACACACTGTCACAATCACACTAAATATGCAACTGGTCTGATTTGCATCCTCTTTTTAAACTAAACTGCTTCCATGAAGAGCTTAAGCTGCTCTATTTGTTGAATGTCAGGCTAAATAATTAAAGTGACACAGATCTGGAGTTCATTTCTTATCACAGGTATGTTTTAAAAGGTAACTCTGTCTGCTGTTTGAAAAATCTCAACACAAGAGGAAAGCCAAGGTTGTTGCAATAATGTCCCTTTCATTTATAGACTGATACAGCAAGTGAATTAAAAAAGCCAATAACATGATAAAAAGCTATATAAATATTGAATGTGTGTACAGGCACCTTTAAGACCTCAGACCTCTAATCAGCACAGCTGATTACTGTAAAAATAACAGAAGAGTGAGGCTGGGCATTAGGTGGAAAGAAGAATGTATGTTTTGAAATTCCAGTGAAGAAGACAACATTGTGAGGATATATAGTGTTGGGCATATGATTCAAGGAGCACGATCAATGTGACAGAAAAAGAATAGGTGGAAGATTATTTCTATGTTACAAGTCTTGACCTCTTTCAGAAGTCCTCTATAATGCTTTGAGTTGCATCTGTAATTGCTCTGACCTACTCTACCTCTCAAAACTTTGTGATTCATGCTTTCTCAAAATCAAAAGTCTTTCCAAATAGGTCTGATTGTTGGGTTCTTTTTTACTTTGGGTTTGTTGGGTTTGGGTTTTTTTTTTTTAAGTGTATTTTAAGTGTATTCAAAGGGCTAGTTCAGATTTTTATCTGTCCACAGCTGAAACACATTCTCTGCAAAGGAATTGCCTTTTCAAAGGGAAGGAAGAAAAAACATCCTCATTTCGAGCAGTGAAGGCAAAAGTTGTGGGTATCACAGGAAGAAACACAGAAACACTCATTTGCATAGTGCCATTTGGATTAATCACCTGGATGAAGCTTTAATAGAGTGATTGCAGACAAAGCTCCAAACTTAATGACCTTTTAAAAGGATGTATTACATTCATGGAGTTTAATAACAAGCATCATTCTGACAGGCCTCAAGAGCTTGTTTAAATCATATATTGTAACCCAGAAAAAAAAAATAAAAGCAAGTCTGGGGTACTGTGACAGGACTGACTGTGACTAAGATCTCAGCCCAGGACAGCACTTTTTCCTCAGAAGAATCATCATTTTGAATCCAAATTAAACTACACCTGAGTCTTTCTAGGAGTTTGGAAAAGTTACCTCAAGCTTTTATATTGTTGGTTTGCATATTTTATTTCTGACAGGATGGGTAAATTCAGACATAAATAAAATGCAAAAAAGAATAAGAGAAAAAAAAAACCCAAACAAATAAAAAAAGTCCACAACTTTTATATTTCTTACCTGAGGCAAGCAAAATGTGAACTTCCACTGACAAAACATACAGCCAGTACTAACCTGCCCACCTGTAATCACCCACCTTGAATTTGCAGCTTGTAGTTCCCTCACTAAGCTGAATATTCATCCTTGATCACACCCATCCTCCCAAGCTGAGATAATACCTTCCTTCATAAAAAATTTAATGTCTATTTGCAATGCAAAGGCTCTTCACTGAAGCCAAAACGTACCCAGAGAAGCTCAGAAAAATGGCTGTCTCCTGCCTTAGTTCCCTTCAGGTCCCTGAGCTGGATCTTGCCAGCTCAGACCTTGCCGTAGTCTCCACTGCTGCAAGGAAAAGGAGAGCACATACCTATCAACAGGAGAATGTTTGCTCAGCTGTCAGCAGGAGCTCATATCACAAAAACTAAACCAGCAAAAAAGATATACTTTGAAAGTTTAAGAGAAACCACTTCAAGCCAGAAGCTGGGAGGTCTCATTCCCTCTGCGTTCTTCTGTGGTTGTACATCTGAAATCAAACAAAAAGGCTGGATGTGAACTGCTGAGCACTACAAAGGAGCCTTGGGTCAGTTCCTTCCAGGTTCAGTTGCTCACCCATTGGTATGTGTTCAGGCCTTCCCTAAACAGAATAAGAAAGCCAAAAAGTTCAGAACTTTCATGGACACAAGGAAAAGCCTATGCTTTTTGTTCTGGAGTTCTGCTTCAGGATGTGATATGTTATCTACAAGGAACTTGTCATACATGATTTCCAGAATATCTTCAAGTCGCTGCCTCTCACAATCCCTCTCCAATAATCCCATGATTAACTGGTGATAAATATCTTTTAAAAAACACCCTGTGTTTTTTCTGATCTGTTTATTGTGTTCACTGCTTGCTACCCCTGCAGCAGTCTGCACTATCAGACATTCATTTGATGGCAAGAAGCCCATCCTTAGTGTCTTCAAATGTGAAGGTATGTTTTAGCTACCCTTGCAACAGGACACCCACATTCCACCTCTCCTATACATATATCCTCCGGGCTATCTGTATCTACAGATACCCAGACCTATCTATACGGCAGCTCCCAAACCCATCCCTGTGAGATTAATGCCTTCTCTGGGATAAAATTAACTCACCTGAACTTTTCTGTACCAATGTGAATAAACCTTTAGCCCAATAGAGCTTTAAAATCAATCCTGTTAGAAAAAGATCATCATTCACACAGTCTAGTTAAGCTTGACTCCTGACATTTATTCACTGGGATGTTTCCTTCCTCTCAGAGTTCAACTAGGAGAAGATAAGGGCTTATTAAATCTTAAAGAAGACTCCTAGACTATGCTGTTTCTTGGTGAAATGCAAGAGAAAAATAGGTCACAGAGTTTTAACTTCATTCCCTCTCATTTATTCAGCTCAGTCCAAATTTAAAGGGTGTCCTTCCTCACTGCATTATCTACTCATACCTAACATATCTCACTGCCACATTCTCGTGTGCAGAGTCCCTGAACAGAGGTTTCAGCAAAAGCTAACAACCTTCAGGAACAAACCTGGCTCAACCCCACAGTGCAAAAGTGGAAGCCAAAACACAACTAGGAACAAACTGGAAATAAATTATTTCAAGTGGTATTAAGGAAAGTGGTTGAGTTTGAATTTCTCAGAGAGAGGGTCTCTTCTTGAGCATGTAGCGTACGTAAAGCCATGAATTCCCTCTCTCACACCTTCTCCATCCTCTGCTCATTAGTTAACCTGTGCCTTTAAGCAAGGCAATATTGTTAGCCCAAAGAGCAAAGTTCCAGATTTCAGATTTTCTCACATACATCAGCCAGTCAGTTATAATCAGTGTAATCTTTGCTACCAAGCGTTGTCTGCACCTAACACCATCTGTACCTAGCACCAAAAAGAAAACAAAACAGAACAGCCACAGTAACTCTTTATTAAATCTAGCCACTTAAAAAACTATTACTTCCTCAATCTTGCAATTTTAGTAGCATTTGCATTTGCTGATTTAGTCAGGCACAAAATTACTACTTCTGTATTACAGGCAAGAAAATAAGGCAAATGTGATCCTCTGATGATGTTCAGGTGAAATATTTCCGTAACAGAAAAGCATTAGGCATCTGTACGAGGCACTGTCTTGGCTTCATTTACAATGCTTGAAACATCAGTGTTCATGTTGATGAACACAGGTTACAAAGGACTAATGTAAGGGCTGCAAAGTTATTTGGGGAATCAAAAACCTATTTTATTGGATGAGAACAGAAAAAGCGGGGTGTAGGCAAGCTTATAAAGTTTGGAAGTGGATTTGGTTTGTGCTTTGTAAGTACAATATAATTTGTGATAAAATACATGAAGTGGAGCTCTTTAATTTAAAGGTCTGCGTAGCTGCATGAATTAATGAGTAAAAGCCGAGCATTAACGTTTATTCAATAGCTCCATGAAGGCAAGAAGGCTCTATTATCCAGTAAAGTGAAAGCATAAAATATTTTCTTGAAGAAAAATGCATTCCAGCAAAACTAGAGTTTTAGCATAGGGAATGATGAGATGACAAAAAAGAAAAGATGTTACAGAGCGTGGCTATATGCAATAACACAGTCCTGAACTCTGAGACATAGAAGGCCACTTCCCACATTAACTCTCTTTTTCTCAGCATGATCAACCACCACCAAGATAGTAATGCACTGAGGGCGAACTTACAAGGGTGCTTACAGGGTGAATAGCAATATTAAAGAAGCTGTACATTACTAGAAGCTTCATATAAACCCTGAGTAATTATCACCGTTAACTCTGAGAAAAACAATATGACATTTTTTTGCTTGACAAATATCTCTTTAACACAGCTATATTTTCTCATTCAGAGACAAAGATGCTGGTGTAAGCAGACACATGCATATCCTCATCCTAAAATTAATGCTTTATGTGACCTAGTTTAAGGAAATATAAATAAAAGGCTTTTACTGATATATGTTGAATGCTATATGCCTTACTTTATATAAATTCAAACGTGTAGTACAAAATGACACCTTGTGAAAATTTTTGTTTCCATTGGGGAATAATGTAGTTGAGAAGCAAGATATAATGGTTTAAAATCTGAAACAGACCTATATAAGCAAGCCTCATAGTAAGGATTTATTTTTGCACTTATTCATTGGACAGAAAATAAATGCATCCTTTTTTTCCCCTGTGAAGTGTACTCAGAGCAGAAAAGGATAAGGTAATATTGAAGATTATTTTATATTCATTTTAATAATGTACTTTGAATGCAAGATGTAAAACTCTTTATACAACATGGGCAACATACAGCCATCCTCAAAGGTTACCTCATGTACTGTAATAGTTTCAAGGACTTCTTTCTCCAACACCTTGAGAATTTCTACCATATCATTTCTGAAGATGTTTTCTACTAATTGCACGTCTGCTCTGCACCATGTTGCCAAAGTTGTCTCTTATAGGGGTATGCTATGTTCCCTAAAAGGGAAAGAACAGGAATGGGGAATGGGGAGGAAGAAGAGCAGGGGAAAGCAGGAAGGAGAAAAAGGAACACAGCCATCCATACCCTGAGGTCAGTGAGATTAACGTCTGAGAAAGTTCCATTATTTCATGGTAATTTCTAACCCAGCTACCTTCATCACTGAAATTCCTCCTCAGAAACACCATCAGAATCAAATGTTTCAGCATAATGACCTGCCATGGGCAACACAGTTTCAGCTTGTGGAATTGCATTTAATTAATTTATTGCCAATTAACATCAAATTTTAATTACTGATTCAAGTGTTCAGAAAAACAGGAAGATAAACTATTAAACAAACACTGAGGGAAACACCTCTCATCCCTGTTCCCGATGCTTGGTTTCAGCCCAGTGCCTCTCCTCCCAACTTTTCTTGCTCTCACAGCACATCTTGCTGGCTTTCCTGCTATGGAAGGACAGCAGGTAGTCCAGGATAGTGCTGTACCTGCATAAAGGTCTCCTGCTGCTCCTTCTACCTCTTTTCCCTTTCTTCCCTCTGTCCTGGCTTCTCACTGCTCTTCTGCTCCATCATGGGCTCCTATCGGGACACAGTCTCTCAGGTGTGCCCTGTCCTGATTTAGTTGCCCTGCAGCCCCAGTCCTTCAGGGTAACCCAGCCCCAGCAAGGGTCCCTCAAGGAAGCCTCCCCTTGCAGCAGCGTGAACCTGATTGTGTTCCCAGAGCCATCCCTACTACCCATCTGCTCCATTTCTTCTCCCAACCAGCCACCCCACATCCCTAGAGGCAGCCCCACTGCTACAGGTGAGACCCCAGAACAGGAGATCAGGAAAGCACATCAGCGATTCCTTCACCAGAAGACGAATGAAAAGATGAAGCCTCCTGATCACCATTTCAAAAAAAGAAAGTCTGCAGATGGACCTCTGATAGGCGCTGCTCCTTCCCAGTGACCAGCAAAAGGCTGTTTCCTCCGCAGGTCATTATCAAGTATCTTACCTGATGCATTTTCTGGGAATTTCCTTTTCACCCAAAAAATAACGAACTTTCAAAGTCATCCAGCTATGAAAATGCCTCTGCTCTGGGGGTGAAAACAGTCCAGATTAATATTTTTGTCTTTCAAATTCTTTCCCCAATACCAATTTATTGTTCTTGATGAATATTTCTTTTGAGCCTGAACAGCAGAATTTTTGATTTAGCAAATGCAAAAATAAAATTGAAAGCAACATTAAAAATATCTAAAAGCTTGATGTGTAGAAACAGCATGGGAGCCCCTTCAGCAGCACCACTGTCACTAGGAGGTTCTGGCAAACACTACCTCGTCAAAAAGTTTCTGTGCATCTCCACCACTTTTTGAGTTAGTTCAGCCTTCCAGCAGGCACTGAACTTCCTGACCAGAAGAGCGCTTCGGCATTTTCTACAAGATACTTCAGGGAATACTCCAATTGCCCTGCCTGAACTGCTATGTGTTCCTGAGCACTGATGCTGATGTCAACATCCAAGTTTAAGAGCACCCTCTCTTTCAGATGACTGGCTCTGAGAACAAAATTTCAGTAGTTCTTTGGACAAATTTGGGGATTTACACTCAACATAAAGCATACATTTGAAACACTTTTGCACAATCCAGGATCTGTGGGCAAGAAAATATCATTTTTTGAAAACCTGCTTTTCTTTTCATCAGTCCTTTTACTATTTTTGCATTTGGCCTAGAGCCTAGCTATTCCTCAGGACTCCTTTTCTGGTTCCCAGTTCATAAAATGTGGTAGGTTGTAAATGTCTTATTTTCTTTCTCATCCCGTATGTGTAGTCAAGATACAATCTCTAAACAGGCACTTCAGTGACATTTCAAAATATCCGCAAAAGGACCAGGAACACAATAAAAGAAATTGCAACCCCACTGCACTGCAGTATGTTATAATGGGTTGGAAATCATCACATCAGTTTTGACTAAATCTGCCAAATTCAGACTGGTGTATACACATTGTTTATGCCCTAGTATTTCTTGCCTAACATATATAGTGGACTCAGAATATGTAAAACCTCATATTGACATATATATGAAGATAGGATGTTTGTGAGTGTTTTGGGGAGTTGTGTCATCACTTGTTATTTTTTCATACACCAAGGAGCGAAACCAGCACAATCAGATTCAGAATAAGAGTGGACTCCCTGCAAACAATGTACTACATTAAAGTTATTTTGCAAATCCTGTTAAATATGTAACTTATTCACAGAAATAAAGAACATTCCACTAGCATTTTCAGCTCAGGTATTAACTTTTTGACAACAAATTTAAAACCTAGGTACTGAAATTAAGTAAGAGATAGTGAATGTGATTTTTTTGGAAATGTTTCATAATTTTAACTTTTTGGAGCAATTTGAAGAAGAGACACTAACATTTTTACATCTAGATCTCATTCATAAAGGCTACCTTCAAGGATGACATGCTTACCTTTCCTCTATTGTCACCAGCCACTACAACCTGGTACTGTTTTACTTGATAGGACACAAGACGACAGCATCAGAAAGTGTTTAGATTTTTATCTTTTCACAGCCTCATTTTTCTCTTTGGGAGGTAATTGTATTTCTCTGGAAAGCTCTCCATTATCCTTCTATTTTTTCTCTGAATAAATGACCAAGAACTGTGCCTAGATGGTTTTAGTGAAACACAGCTCCAACAGTGCTATCACTACAATGTCTGTAGTATTCATAATGAGAAAATAATTTACCACAAGTCATTCAATATGAACTAAGAGAATAATGTGCATGCTCTTTGTGACTCAATTGCTTTTCCACAGAGGCCTTCAAAGATTTCTCATTTCACCCACCTCTCTGCAGAACAGAAAACTCAATTTACACAGTGCATCGATTGTGTTTGCACAAAGTTGCAAAAAGGTAAGAAGGGTGTCTCCTTTTTTCTGAATAAGCTGCTTATATTTTCTTACAGTGATAAATCAGTTTCACGCTGGCACTACAGTATAGCAGGAAGTGGTGAGAACTACAAGCAGCAGAGGGTTTTATATATTTCTAATTTGGTTCAATATGAAGGTACACTAGCTGGCCTCTTTAGACTTGAGAAACAATCACATCACAGTTTTAAGAATCCATACAAATAAAAAATAAAAATGGAAAAAATGGCATGAAAAGTATTATATATGCCAGGAAAATAACATCATGTTTATATGTATGTATATTAAAAATAACTTATTCAAATCATAGCAGTTTAATAAAATAATTCATTATATAACATTTTATTAAAGCAATCAAAGAAATACAAAATATTTCATTTCATTTCAAAGGTATATAGTTCAGAATTCCTGCATCAAATTTTGATTTCACATTGTTTTAATTATTATTAACAATGATTCATAGTGAAAAGTGGTTCACATGCTTAAAGTCTAATGCTTCAAATAAAATCATGGCTACACCAAAGGCAATGGAAAAGCTCTCATTACGTAGAAGTGGGGCAGCATTTCACCTGTAATGTCCATTCAGTTTCATAAACTCAAATCACTATTTAGCTGCACTGACTGACCAAGACTATTGTGTGGGAGTAAAAAAGGATGTGAGACAACAGTTTTGGAGAGCAACAGTCACCTCTGGAACCCTGGAACAACTTCTTGTTGTCCATTGACTGAATATGAGTTTTATTACAGCCAGTATTCTAGCTCTTTTATGAACATTTTTGATTCAGCCTTTGACTGCTTTCCCATATTTCTTAGCACATTCTAATACGCATTTCTCTCAGTTTTCCATAACTAGTCATGGGCGGGTAAAATGCCATCTGCTAACTACTGTATCCTTTAGCATCTGTATCATCTTATGAGTAGCTGGCGGCTGACTTTTCAGCTTCATTACTGTAAAACATCATAGTTAGAAATGAAAACACAGCTCTAGGTTACAGCCAGTTCAAAATGTGGTACCACTTTTCTGAACATGACAATAGTGCTTGGCAATCCTGTTAGATCTTGAACTAGGAACAAGACTTAAGTCCATTCTTCATTGGAGTTAGTCAGTGCAAGAAAGGCATCTCTCACAGCGTGACCTCTTATAAATATTTGAAAGAGTTTTGTCAACAGCAGCAAGGTCTAGCAGCAAAAGCTAAACCACCTTTAGAAAGAGAAGCAAGCAGAAGAAACCACACTCAGACAAAACATTCTGAATATTTTTCTCTTCAAGCTTGTAGCTATTCAATTTACTTTATTATTCTGCTTCCTTCCATTAGAGTAGCAAATGGGCCTTCTATTGACAATCAATCAAAGACAACATGGACACTACTGTGTGTGTGAACTATTTGACTTCAATACCTCCCTGAAGTGGTTTTCAACACACTGTTGATCTGCAACATTAATTTGACAGGAACTATAGGAGTCATATCACAGGCATTGATTATTTCACAAAACAGTAGACATTGCTATCTTTCCTCTTCAGTCAAGTTCTCCTGACCTGTTTTGTTCATGGGGTAAAGGTACTGTGCAGCAGTTCCTGCATTGCTCAAACCAGTAAAAAAAAAAAAGTTGTCTTGCTATTGTTCATGTTGTGAAAGTGTGCTAAAGAATGGGAGGGAT
>JBCJKH010027024.1:0-10141 GCA_039877255.1 Loriculus beryllinus | reverse complement strand
CAGTAGCTCCAGTGCTTCTATAGCAACAACTACTTCCCACTGTGCAATACTTGCAAGTAATGTAGGTGCATAAGACAGAAATATTTTAGTGAGGACTGCATGTTATACACTTGAAACACAGCATCTGTCAGTAAAACCTAGAGAACTCCTCTAATTATAATTCACCTGTATCTTTCCCAGCCCATTCACCACACTTTGCTGTGCAATATCAATTTGTAAGGAAATTTTAGGAGTAAAAAGCTCACCACCATAACACCAAATATAAGCAGATCAAATACACAGAAATTGAGCATCCAGAAAAATCATCCCAGGTAGTCACCGACAAATAAGCACAGGTATCAAGGCAGGGTGACCATTTTAAGCAAACACAAAGCAGCTGGAGCATTTCTAATTTGTTCAAGAATTTTCCTTTTTCCTTGGATTATGCAGGGGGTATATTTCATCACTTTGTAGTCCTCAAGCTTCCAGAACAATGATCTAAATCCCAAAACTCTCTTGGCCAATGTTTGGCTATTTTCTGTCATCTAGAAAAGAAGTCTAAGCAGGTATAGACAGAAACATACTAGAACAGACCTTTTCCTACTGTTAAAAAATACCTCAAATCGTGAGAGAAACATGGATCATAACAGGGTAACATAGATTCATTATGCATTTGAACACAGTAACATGAATCATTTATTTAGTCATGTCACTACCTGGGTTTTCCATCAGTATAACACATCAAGAAAAGAGTGCATTTTATAGGAGCATAAAGTTGAATCAAATAGTAATATTTACTGGGCTTGGACCGCATCATGCACACAAACACTTGAGTCTAGCAGTTCTGCTTACTTTGCAAGGCTCTGTAAACTCCTGTAAATTGTAGCTTCCCCTAGAAAGATCAATAAATGTGAAGATTTCACACAGCACTTCCAGAGCTACCAGCTGCTGCAGTATTCAGTGGGGATGTCACCAAGTGCTGCTAACAGGAAGGCAATTCAAAGCAACAAGTACAGTAAATTACTGAAATACAGCTCATAGTGTGAAAAGGTCCCTGTTCCTGATGTCCTCAGATTTGTTTTGTGCTCAGGTTTACCCCCATACTGTATGTAATCACTGCCAGCAGCGCTCATACATTTGTATACATTTACTGGTCCAGCATAGTATTCACTCTCTAAGTTTTGCTTGTGTTCCTGGATTCCTATCCACACGGACAAAATTAATACAAAAGTGCACGCAATAGAAAATCCTTCTAACTGAAAATTGAAATTCTTATGTCTTAAAAAAAGGCTGAAAAATCAGATAAATATTTTAAACAGAGTGAAAGTGGCATCTTCCTGTTTATTTATCTTTAGACAAATTTCATGCCACTTCTCAGTGTAGCAGCCTATTAAAAAACACGTATCTGCTTTTTCTTATAGAGAGACATGTCAAACACTCAACCCCTCATGCGCAATGAGCGAGGACGAAAAGGGCCAAATTTCGCCCTTTGGCCAATAGAGGGCAGCTTGCGTTCTCCGAAAAAGGATCCTTTCAGGATAAGTGTACCCATTTGGCAAGGCACCTGTGGAAGCTCGTTTTATCACCAGTTCAGATTTTACCACCCCCAGTCATTGTCCTGAATCACTTCGCAAGAGCAAAGACACAGCCTACTCACCACGGCCTAGACCATACGCCTAACAAGAAGAAATGATGCATTCCTATGGCAAAAAGGTTACCAAAGTGAGAACTGGCTCATGAAGCAAAAGACAGAGACCTGGTTGTCATCAGCCTGTAAGAGGTCTTTGTTGCAGTATGTGAACTTTCTTGCTGTGACAAGCCCTGGGTTTAGCCCTGGAAAACTGGGTAAAATCGTAGATTTCCTATATAACCTGCAAGAATGTCAAAACTGAATGAAACACGTATACATCTCAGAGGTAGATATGGGGACTTAATTAAGATTCTTAAATTCTGGTTTGCAGCCTACAGATCGTATTGGCAAGTTGTGCAGAGCATCCAGACAAAGTGGGGGAAGCAGATCTTGTTAACCCAGACATTAAGCAAGATAGGGTTTTAACTGAGGCTTACATTTGACAGAAGTTATAAATCCTGTAGACAACTGACAACAAATGCAAGAAAGGGTAACTCAAACTGTCTGCAATCATCAGTCTTCTGAGAAAATCTAATGGAAAAGATTGTTAACTAGACTTCTCTGCCTTGGCATTGTTAACCGTTTTTGTCCCAGCTCACCCTGCGGAGTGATTAAATACTGTAGATCCCAGCTTTTGTTCGAGTCACTTGTCACCATGTGTGAAGAGACCACAGTTTATTGGCAGACAGGTCCACCTATATTAGAGTTTGAGGGTTTAGTTCAGCTCTCAATTTTTCATGTTCTGTCCTGACACAGGTGAGAGTCTGCTTGAAATTTGTTTTCCAACACAGCACTTCTAGGCTTTTCCTCCCACTGCTGCTCATAGTCCTTGGATTCTCATCCTCTTACACACTTCTCTTTCTTGTTTAGAAGCCTCTACTGGCTAAATGCTCAGCTTCATCTGTCTTCCCACTCTAAAACTGAAGGAAAATATGAAATGTACTTCCTTCCTCTGGGAGGCTCACCACTGCATTGTATCCTGCTAAATCATTCATGTCAGGAACTATTTATCTGTGTGCCTGAGAAAAGAGCTTCTCCAGATCAAATGCCATGCCTTTTTGGACTTGTGCTCTTTAAACAGACGTGAAATTAGATAGATGTGATCTTCGCATCCTCCCAGTTTGTTCTGTTAACTTGCTCACCTGTTTCCAAGTATGCAATTAAAACATTGTTCTACTCCATCAATAAATTCAGCATCATACTTTCCAGAACAAAGTTAAACCATTTCTGACAAAGATCTCTCAATACCTTTTTTCCTTTTTTGGCGAAGTGCCCTTCTCTGGCTTCTTGACTCTCAGGTAATATTTTTCTTCAAGGAAAAAATAAACATATACTGTTCTTTGTGTGTATGAACACACAGAGTAAAGCCTAGTTTAGGAAGAGAATATATAGCATTGTAATTTTCAACAGTGATTTGAAGACATAAAGACTCCTCAGACTATTTCAAACTATATACAGAATATCAACATGATAGACAAAAGGAAGAAATCTGGAAATGTCAAGAAAGCATACTTCGTACACTTTTTGAAAAAAAAAAAAAAATTACTTTAGTTTTTCTACTGAATGATTTGGACCTGAAAGTATTCCACATACTATTAGAGAAACACCAAGGAGATTCAAAAGGCTGTAACAAAGAATGGAAACAACAAGTGTCATGCTTCATAAAAGACCAGACATTTGATTCACATAGAAATTATTATAGAATCAGCTAAGGCAATCCCAAATGTTCAGAAATCATAGAACCAGTTACAAAAGAATAATGATACTTCAACTAGTCATGGAAATCTTTTTAATGATAATGTATTTTATTTCTTTTTCATTTGTGTGTGGCTTTTGTATCTTTAGGGTACACTCTGCTCACAAACATACTTCTCTGCAGACTGAAATGAAAACCAGAACAGCTTATTGATTATGCAGTCACAGTTATACCTGCATACTTGGAAAAACAGAAGAAAAATGGTCAGAATAAAGTTGCTTATTCAATCACAGGATCCCATCAGCTGAGACTTTAATCAAAATACCAAAATAAAACTGTAGAAAGCAGTGAGCACTTACTAGGTTTAGCTGGCTGCCTTATAAAGAATCTGGCAAATATGATACCATATGTACAATTGCCTGCCTGAAGGAGGGATGGTTGCAGAGCTGGCCCATTGATGGAGGCTTTGTCCCTAGGGAATAGCACTCTGCTAGCACCACACTAGTGCCAGTTCCAGGCAAACACTGTGGCTTCAGCCTGCATCGTACTCTCTAATTTAGGGGATGAGAAGTTGTCCCTGCACAGACACTGAAAACCACACACAGGTCACTCACTAGCTCATTTAATGCAGATAATAAAAATAGCAAGATATTTGCATCCCCTTCGAACTTCTCATTTGAGAGAGAAAATTTGGTTTTTATCATTAGTCACCACAATCTAAAGCTCATTATTGATCCTAATTCTGGTTTGCATTTGATCTTAGTAATAAACCAGAGTGTGTTTGCACCCTTCTACTAAAGCCTGTAGGGCAGCCAGCCAAAAAGCAAGCTGGCGTCTTCTCCACAGTTTGATACTGTAATCCTGCCCAGCATTTTGCTTCACACCATTGCCACATATGCAGGCAGAATAAAGTTGTATGGACTGTACCCACACAGGTCTTGCTCTGCACTGGGTGGAACTGCACTGAAGAAGTCCAGTTGTTCAAAAGTTTCTGCTTTCCAGTGTTAATGGCAACCTCATCATAGGCAAGTCTGAAATACCAAGTGTGGTGAGGAACTGACATTACTAAAAGTGAATGTGAAGACATTTCATTCTGATTTTGTTCGTTTCTTCCTCTGCTTCAGGTGTTGTCAGGTTTGACAACTCTGACAATGAAGAGGTTGGTGCTGACAGATGACAACAATGGACTAGAGTGAATGGAGAAATCTTCCATATAGGAGTCCAGTAACATGTGTTTTGGCTCTGTGAGTGCAAGTGATTAGAACAAGGGAATAAATAAACCCCAATGTGAACAGCTGTTCCCATATCAGAGATTCTGCACAAATATATTCAACACAGAGGAGAGAACCAAGCAGTGTACACAGGTTCAAGACTGACTTTCTGTATTTCCTCAAGATGCTAATCATAAAGACTTTGCCAGATTGATGATAAGTGAGCTAGTTTTTACTTTAAGGTAGTCACAAAGCCAAAACTCAGGGAAATAATTACTCACTTTTGCTTTCAGATCACAAACAAAAATAAATTCCTCTAGGATTTGCTCATGATCAATGATAACTTAAGGGTAGTTTGCTAGTCACTGTAGAAATAAAATCAGACACAGCGCCTTTATACTGAAGCAGTGAAACAAGTATATTTGTTTCTGTATGGCCTTGGAAATTTTGCCACCAAACTTTTTGAAGAGGTGCAGAAACATGAAAAGCTGAACAATCTGTCAATCTTGAATATATTCACAGTTAGTTGAGCTTGCATAGAAACTGAGAGGAGGTGATTTCAAGGAGGTGCTTGATATCCACAATTTCTACCTAGTAATTATGCCATCAGTTTGGTCTTATCAGAAAGCAGCATTAAAACAATTAAGAAGAGGAAATGCTAGGAGGGATACAAACATTTAAATCAAAAAAAGGAATAATGATACTGTAGAGCTCCTAATTCTCATTTTTTCACTAAATACCCTTCCCTTGTATAGCCCACTTTAAAATGAAGAAGTGGCAGCCGCTGTCTCCATGAGTATATGTGTAATTATAGATAACCAGCTTACAGGTATTTCAGTCAGTATTATGAAACTCATCAGCTGAGAGTTGTTTGTAAGACTCACAAAGAATTGTCCATTTATAAAGACAATAATTAATATTCTTTGACCACAACAGGCTTGAACATTTGAGCTAGTAGTAGCACTCAACCCTTGCTGTAAGTGACTTAAAGAGCTCAATCTATGTAGCTTATCAAAAAGATTAAAAGGTGACTTGATTAAAGCATGTAAGTACCCTCACAGGAAGAAAATACAAGGGCTCTCTAACCTAACAGAGGCATAACAAAAACTGGAAGCTGAAAACTGAAGTCAAGCAAGTTAAGCGGTTTCTTAAGCATAAGGAAGGCAAACCACTGGAACTAGCTCCAAAGGAATCAAGAGATTCTTGAGCTCCTACAGTGTCAAGAACAATACCGGGTGCCTTTAAGGAAGTTATGCTTTAGCCAAACACAGTGTGCTTCAGCTGAAACACAGGTTATTGTGCTCAGCTACAGGGTATCTGAGGGAAATTAGTGACCTGTGATAGGCAATAGGTCAAACTTCAACATCGATTACTGTGGGAGAGGTAGTATATTTTTTACTATGCCAGATGATGCTGCTGCAAAACAAGCAGACTTTCAAGCACACAAGGCTTCCTTTAGGTCTGGCATAAACTGGAGTAGCAAATTACTAGGCTAAAAACAAGTTGAAAACAATTGCTCTAAGTTTGACTTTTGTTACTTGTGTTTCACATTCTGGGTTAAAATTACAGGGGGTAAACGTGAGGGATACCAACATGGAGCAGGGTTCTTCCTCCTATACCTTTTTAAGTAAGCACTAGTGATAAGGGAATAGGCTAGAACTGGCTTTTTAACAACAAAACATGAACAGAACAACTGCTGTCTCTTCTATTGCTGATCTCAGGTGCTTTGTTAGCTTTGTTAGAACCTGTGAGAAGAATAGGGAAGTGTCTAAGCCTATTCAGTCTTTTCTTTATATTTTGAGAGTAAGGAAACACACTAAAAGCTTTCTGATGAGATCTGCAGTGCTAGGCTCAACAGCTCTTTCCTACTGTTCAATTAGGTCTTGTCATGGCAGAAGGAGGCCATATTTAAAGCAATATCAAAGGCTCCATAAACCATTATTAGTCTCCCGAACTGTTTAGTTGTCATCTCACACAAAACTTCATTGATTATAAACTAGTGGTCAGACAAATCCTCAGCAGGAGATTTGTTAGCATTGTTCCATTGTATCAGTGAAACTGTGTTGTTGTATGACAGCTGAGAAAATCCGTAAGTTTTGCACTAGTCATTGTCAAACACGATTTTCCCATGGTTTCATCTGCTAGGTTTTAACTTTCAAGGTTAAGCTATGTGTGTAGTATGACAACAATAAGGAAAAATATTTCAGTCATTTTTGCTATGATGCTAACAATACATTTTACAACTGGCAAAGTAGTTAAGCCACTTACAGGCAAATCAAACTTTCAAACTGTCTTTATTTAAGTGGAGGGATTGAGACTAAGTATGCTGTGGTAATGCCAAAAAAACGGATTACCTCACCTGCAGATTTTCAGCAGCAAAATTTCACTGACTTCAACACACCTATACTATCAATGAGGTACTATATAGGCCTGCCTCATGGTTTATTAAACCATAATGTTTATAGCCAGCCTGCTACTTAACTTAGCATTTATTGATTGCGAGGTGAAGCAAACCCTTTGCTGACGCAACATCAGTGAGTTTGCTGTACTCGCCTAAATGGGAGAACTAACTGATCTCTCTTAAGCTGTGTAACTTAAGTAACCCCCTAAGAAAAGTGTTCTTAAATCTCTCTAAGTGGAGCATGAAGGTTTTTAGCCTGTCTTTTCTAAATAAAACTTGTACAGAGCTCCACTGATAAATAACAAACAAAATTTGGTAAAAATTAATAAAATGATCTAACATAGAATGACAGAACAGAGTTATAAACATGCACTGCTGATGATCTTCATGGTACAGACAAACCTTCCCCTGTCCATCACTTATGCACATATTTTTCTTTACTGTTATCTTGTGCCTTAATTTATGGGCAGGAGAAAAGGGCAACCTTACAGTCTGTTTCTACAAATAAAGAACTATGAGAAGTACAGCGAACTTCAGCTCTCCTTGATCCCAACACAGACTGTCTAATTAATATCAGCAGTGCAATTAAAGCATATTTTATGAAGTGAAACCAATCCATAGCTGTTCTTCAGCCAATAACGGGTACAGCTACTGACAACACAGAATTGAATGGACCAGGATAACAACCTAATAGTAACTGGGTAACAAGCTACTGTGCAAGCAACTGTGACTTACTGTAATAGCAGCACATAACAGTAGGTGCTTACAGACAGTGGCTTTCATTTAGCAAAGATGTTTAATTAGAAATTGAAACACTTGCTTAATAGAGTGCTATAGCATAATGTAGCAGGGGTGATTTATGAAAAAGGCCTGTGCTGAATGTATTTTAACCAGTAAACAAAGGTAGGAGAAAACTTCATCAGCCTTCAAAATTCTTCTGTGGTCTCCTCATAAGCTCTTTGTACGTAGACCAGAATGTCAGCTTCTGCTCTTCTGCTCCTGTCCCACCCTATTGAGGGGAGCGTGAGTGAGAGGCTGGGGTTACCTAGTTGCCAGCTGGGTTCAACTCACCACAAGGAAAAAAGTTCAAACACAGAAATCATAGACATAGAAAAGGAAGATGGTGAGAATGACTGACAGAAGACACAAAGTGTCCTGTTCTTGCATTCATTAAAGCCCATCTTACCTGAGGCAGAGAGCACCTGGCTCTAGAGTAGTAGCTGAAAAACACTTTGTACATTTCCTTTCAGATGACAGTAACAGAAGAGGGAAAACAAGCATTTCAGGTGATGCTAAAGACATTCCAGCTAGTGGATGGGGTTTTAAAATCCAAATTCAAAATGTCATCAAAAGTCAAATAATTTGATTGTATCTAAACTGAGGAAAGTGTAGGAAATGTGACTAAAGAAGAAAGAAACTTGCTGAGCTGAATGAAGGGGTCAGTTAACTGTGCACCTTAACACCCCCCCCCCCCACCACCCACCTTATTCCTGCAAAGGGAAAGTTAGAAACATGCACATCAACTTCATAACTTTTTCTTTTTTATTTTTTTTTCTTTAAACACCTTAAAGTAAATCTTACTGTATAAATGGAAATAATTTAAATCAATTCCTTCTCACTTAAAGCTCTTGTGACTTTGCTGAGTAGTCAATACTGCATTCGCAAGTCTCCATCTGCCAGGCTCACTTGCTAGGGCAGAGATGGTTTCCCTTGGCTCTGAACCACTTCTCAGGAGATACAAAAATTTGGGAATGGCACCAGTGAGAATAATTAAAAAAAAAAAAAAAAAAAAAAAAAAAAAAAAAAAAAAAAACAATCTAATAGCTATATATGAAAATACTATTCATTATTCACCAGCTCACAGGAGCTGTGTTGGATATTGTAAGGAATATGCTACAATTTCCCAAGTCTTTCAGTACTTTGGGATGCACTAGGTACAGCTACGGGAAGTCATCCCCTTCCACGCTCAAAGCAAGGTGGAAATTAGAGATGTACAGCACCACTCCTGATGTCATCCCTTTATTCCTCCTAGAACATAAAGCCTCTAGGGCTCTGCAGTACAGTGATTTTAGAAAGAAAAATGAGCTGCAGATCTTTCTTTGGGACCACTCAAAACAGAGTTAAGAATAATTTCCGTAGCCTAAATCATATCTTTATTCTGGTACCCACTGTTCTCCAGAGAAAATTAGAAACTAGGTTACATAGAAGAAACTGTTTGCTGCTCTGTCTTATCTTCTCTAAAAATAATAAATGTGCTCACCTTCAACCTTGTATTACTTCCTGCACTTAAAATATATTCCATGTCTCAGCACCACATATGAGAGAAAGAAAGTTTTGCTGAAGGCTTAGTTGTCCGCTTTATGCCTATTTGCAGAGAAAATATGTCATCTTTTTCCTCCTAAAGTACCCAAAATCTAATCACAAACTTGCCTTATTTTTATTAATCAGTGTTTCACCTCTTTGTACTTTAGTGCCTAGCCTAGCTCGTTTTTATAACTATCTGATCACTTCAGAGGATTCCTTGTGACAACAGAACCACAAAATAAAGTCTTCAAGAGGTGATAGAGTATTTGTAAACCAGCTGTGAGAGTCTTTATATTAATGGGCAAATTGATCCAAAATTTATGAATACAATCCTCTCAAAAATGCCATTTAGAAAAGATAAATTTTGTAGAAATACACATCAAAGAAACTTATGTCCAGAATGAAATTTCTGCTTAAGATGACATAGTGTAGAGTGTTCACATGTGTGTGAGAGCCCTTGCTTCAAATCCAACTAAATTAATGCAGGAATATATTTCTAGGTTTTGCAGCTGCAAAGCAAGTGTCAAGCTGATAAGATAGAGACCCTGTATTTTATAAGCACTACAGCTAAAGGTGTTGCATCTGGATAAAGAAATTATCAGACTATGGATGAAAGAAGTATACATAGGTACTAGAGAAGTATGGAAACAGGAGCGCAGTTCATTCCACTTTAAATCAGACACTGAAAAGAGACTAGGTTCTTATTTTTCCCCAGTGACTGTAAAGAAAGCCTTAGGTCAGTAGTTCAAATACAGTATATGCTACAGAAAAGTAAATGCGGGTGACATCTTCCTGCTCTTTAGCTTTACAGTCTGTCTAGATGAATCTAACCAGATCATTAGAAACCAAAATGAGTCCTGCAGGTGTATTTTTTTTTCGGGGGGGGGGGGGGGGGGGGGGGGGGGAAGGGGGTTGGAAAA
>JBCJKH010027022.1:0-14868 GCA_039877255.1 Loriculus beryllinus | reverse complement strand
AAGTTGGGGCTGTTCAGCCTGGAGAAGAGAAGGCTGCGTGGAGACTTCATAGCAGCTTTCCAGTATCTGAAGGGGGCTATAAGTATGCTGGGGAGATACTCTTCATAAGGGACTGTAGTGACAGGACGAGGGGTAACAGGTTCAGACTTAAACAGGGGAAGTTTAGATTGGATATAAGGGAGAAATTCTTTAACGTAAGGGTGATGAGGCACTGGAATGGGTTGCCCAGGGAAGTTGTGAATGCTCCATCCCTGGTGGTGTTCAAGGTCAGGCTGGACAGAGCCTTGGGTGACGTGGTTTAGTGTGAGGTGTCTCTGCCCATTGCAAGGGGTTTGGAAGTAGATGATCTTAAGGTCCTTTTCAACCCTAACTATGATTCTATGATATCTTTTGCCAAGATAATGTGATGTGTAATGACATAGATTAATTCAGCCTTGGATAGTGCATGAGAAATTGTCCAGATACTGAGATAAAAAAATATAATCATCATGTATTAGAAAAAAGACACCAACCAACAAAGCATGAATGACACTTATCTAAATGTCCCCTTTTTACTTGTTTCTGCCTTTTAATGATAGTCACCACAGAGAGGCCAAAATTGGATCTTTGTATGGTGACCCAGATATGCTGTCACTTGCACTGGTTACTTTAACAAAGGTTAAGCCTAATGATGGAGTAGGATGCAGAACAGTGTTCTGCTGCAGCAGCAGTTATACAAGCAAGAGGAGATAAACACTACAGAAAAATCTTTAAGTCTATTAATCAAATTTCCATAATTTTCTGAAAGCATTTTCTTTCTTAAAAATTTCTTGAAATAGAAGTAAATAATAAGAAAACATTCTCATGGGTCCCTTTTTGTTTTTCTCTAGTGACACAGCTACACTAAGATCAGTCTGCCCTGGCAACATTTTATCTTTTAATTGAAAAGTTCTACCTTGTTGAATACACTCAAACCAAAATTCTTTCTATAGACAGTGAATTTAATATGTTAAATATCACTGTAACTAAGGTCTTCTAGTATAAGAGCCTGACTATGATGAAAGTCAGTCAACTAATATTGATGTTATGTCTTTTTATACAACAGCTTTCTAAAGAGAACAAAGGACTTCCATTTAGCTGCAATGAAAAAGTGTTCCACCTTGGTAAGAAATGGGAAGACAAGTGTCTTTAATTCATTAAGCTGTGCTGAATATTAAAGTTATTTTTCACCATATTTTAATAATGAATTGTTTATTTGTTCTCAGATGATTGTCACATTCTTCTGTTTTCAGCAGTAATTTGTTAAATTCCTGAAACAATGAATAAGGATTGAGGATTATACTGGATTATACTACTTGCACTGTATATTTCATGTACGCGCAGGGACACACATGTGCATAGATAATGTTCCATTAGACCCACCTTACTTGGCAGAAGGAAAGCTCTTACTTTCAGACCTGTTCTGAGAGAGCTGATACGCCATCTGTGGAAGCAGAGGATCTCTGCTGAACTCATGGTAGGACAAAAAAGACGATGATGCTGGTTATGTTTTTCAACTCAAATGCACCGTGATTGGAGGTTGACTGCAGCTTATCAGTGACTGAATCAAGACTGGCTAAAAGGTGAACACAAATAAAAAAACTCCTTAAATGCTAAGTAATATCAAAACCCCTTTGTAAGCAAATGTTCTTGCTGCACAGATTCTGTAAAACTTAACATGCTCATGCTTTCTTCACTATGCATTTCTGGTGTACTTAAATATCCTTTGGTGGGTTGCAGACCCACCACTTTGCAGTGACTATAATGATGAATGATAATCTGCTGGGGAAAACAGCCTTGTCTCAGACTGCACCGCAATAGGGAAGGACATGTCAAGGCCGAGGCATCAGTTGCCATTTACTGAGATCTTCTTTGGAGTCAGTCTCTGCAATGTACACTGTGATTTTAGGCATATTATTGAATCTCAGTTGTCCTTTTACCAAGCAGCTAAGAATAGGTTTGGCTATAAAAAGATAGGATTTTGCCACTCAGTATTCATAGTTTGCTCCAATATAGAAAGCTACACTGAGGAAAAGAAGAAGGAAAAGAAAGAAAAAGTAGAGGAAAAAATCTATTACTATTACTTGTAAAACTCATCGACAGGGATTGTCTGTACCTACCTGGAAATGGAAGCCAACAGTTCCAGCTTTCTTTGGGAGAGTTGGGTGTCAACCAGTCCTTGATTTGGGATGGTGTGCCATTGTCCTGATGGCAGAGGCTGAGTTCCCCCGAAGTGAGGCCACAAGGGGCTTTGAGAACAGCAGACGTTTGTGTGAGTTGCACACAGAGACCTGGGCTCTAGTGCTCTGCAAACGAGCTCAGTGGGCACTTTCATATAGGCATGCCATTGTAGAGCCTGAAAACCCCTCAAACCCTCAGAAACTCTTCAAAGCCAGGCTGCAAGTGTGTGCCCAACATCAGAAATGAGAACTAAGTCTCAGAGCTTTGAATTCACAGGACTTCTCACAGCAAATTTAACTTTACATGAACTCAGTGCACTGCTCTCTTTTGACATGTTCTTTTGAAGATATCTGATAGTGCAGGAGAATATAAATATTTCATGGGAAACTAAAAATGTTGGTGATACGTTGTGATGTTTTCCCCTTGGTCTCAAATGTTTATCAGCTATGGAGTTATCTTTGCTGCTCTTGAGGGTTTAAGATTTAAAATAAGCAAGTGAAATCCAGTCAACATTTCCTTAAGGACATACCTGCATTTCCCAAACAGAAAGGTAACATCTGAAGCACAAACAATCTGTTTTACTAAATTAAATGCAGGAATAAGATATAGGTTTGGGCTTTGACTTCAGTTTAATTGTCTGGTAACATTTCAAAGATTATTTGTTCCACCAGCATCTCCATTCCAGACATTATATAACTGCATCTCAAGGACTGTCCTGTGCTTTCAGGTTAATACCAGTGTATCTGAGAGCAACTTTCTTCACTGGGTTAACTCCTCATTTACCTCAATGTAACACCAAAAATAGAATGTGGCTTCTACATACATGATACCAATGTCTTTTCATTCTCATATTTTAGTGATATAACACTTACAGGAATACCAAGTAGATATCTGGGGAATGGCTGGAGAGCTGTGTTGCCTGGGATATATATATATATATAAAATAACTTGCAAGTGCCTTTTTTTCTGTGTAACTCACTGATAAGTATGTTTATTTTGTTCTAAGCTACACTTGTCCAGAAAACTATTCATAAAATAATTAATATGATGTTTTGGTCATTGAAAATACATGCAAGAGCTTTGTACCACAAGGGTGTCTCAGTTGGTCAGGAAAGGAAATTCATACCTACTGTGCTTTTGCAAGGCATCTCCTCTCCTTTTGCATCTGACCCAACAGCTTGTGGAAGAGGAGTGAGAAGAGGGTTTCTCAGATTTTGATAACCTCCTTGGCTCCTGATGGTACCACGACGGTGGCAATTTATGCAACTATCCCTGGAGTAATTTGAGAAGATGGTCTCTAAACAGCTTTGGCACTGCTGCAGTGACTTGCTCAGTGCTGTCCCCAGGTTGAGTGACATTTGTCTGTCTGATGAATCTCTGTTAATTTGGATAGGGAACAGCCTATGGTCATGTCATTCACCTCACACAGTTCTAGGTGCAGCCCACCCTGTTTTATGATCTAAATGCTCAAACTTAAGTCCTACCATATTGTGTCCTTATATTCCTGCAGTCCTGGTAGCATCCCACTGTTCAAAAGCACCTTCATGCACACATTTTCCCTTCTGTCGGTTTAGGCATCTTGTTTGGCAATTTTATCCCTAGAACAGGTTTTTTCTCTGGGAATAGAAAAATAATGTGGCACTGGGGAAGTAACAACTGAACTCTTCACAGACCACGTGCAAATGCTCCTGAGCTGTACCTGCCACACTATTCAAAGAGGCTGGACTCCTGCGCCAGTTTTTAAACATCTGGAAAAGCTGACAACTGCACACATATGCTTTGGTACTCTCAGGCACAAATTTCAGCCCATACTTATCTAGGCCTCCCTGGCTCATCATTTAATCCTTCCATAAGCAGAGTGAGCTCATCAAAGATGAACTTTTGTAGTGTCTACAGTGTATTTCCTGGCCGAAACCTGACAGCTAGACATGCCTAAAAATCATCAATCCGCTTATTGATATGTTTGTTGATCTAAATCTGTACTGATTAGGAGGAAGATGTGAATAAGTTTGGAACAGGGAGTCCCTGTTAAGACATTCCCCTTTGGAATATTATCTGAAGCTGACAAATGATGCAGGGAGAAGGGACAACCCCACTCTGTGGTAGACATGCAAGTGTGGAGTTGGTGCCTCTGAGAGCTGAAGGCATTATGCCTCTATGCTACCCTTAGGAAGATGTGTCTTCCCAGTGCATTTGAAATGGAAATTATCAAAAAGATGCTGTAACAAGGAGTTACCTTGCCTATATGACTGACAAAAATGACCTAGAAGTTATTAATCTCTCTCTAACAAATTCCCACCAAACATGGCAGTGCTCAACCATTAGCCAATTTAGGCCACTGGTGAGTCACTACCCTCTAGGAAGGTCCGTCCTTTTTCATGACTTGTAGAGGAAGCCTGTGACAACGAGAACCTCAACTTGAGCATCTAGATTAAAGGACTAAAGAAAGACAGAATGTTTTCCAGTGTATTTCCTATTCAGAGATGAAAAAAAAAAAGAAAAAAGATGAGTAGATAACAACCAAAAGAAAATTTAGCTTTCCATTCCACAGAAATGTCTATGAATTCAAGGCAGTGATAATCCCCAAGGATGTGGAGATCCCATAATGCTCAGAGTATTGCTGCTCACCAATTCCCTCAACTAATACAAACTAGACTCTAAATTTACAGCAAAGAAAAATTACTAAGCAGACTGCACAAAGTCTGTTTTTTAATTGGACTAGCAGCTGGAGGCTAGTGCAGGAGAAAGAGATGCTGTGCTAGAGTAATCCAAGGATTAAAAACTCATTGTTTGGGGAATAGATACAGGAGTTACAGGAAACTTTCTGATTTCTGCTCTGCTGTGTATTGTATCTGTAAACAAGCCTTCTCTGGGAAGAAAAGAACTCCGAGCCATATCGCTTCTCAGAGAGGTATTTAATACTTCAGCAACATCATTAAAATGAACCTAGGGATAAGTCGTGTCTCTCAGTAGGTGAGTTGTGTCACGGGTGGAGAAACTTTGCTGTCATTTACCTGGCAGTGGCATAGGAGCAAGCTCAGCTCAGACCCTTTGTCTTTGGTGTAGCTGTCTCTGAGCCTGGGTTGCTGAACCTGGCTTTGCTGGAAGCCTAACAAATCTGTTTGCCTGAAGCTGACCGTGCCACACACCAAGACAAATGGCAGTGCTGGGCTGAACAGGCTGGTTCTAAGTGGGTAAATCAATATCCTTGCTGCAAGTTGTCATGTCATGCTTCACTGATGAAAGACATGACTTTCCCTTTATCCAAATCCTGCCTGTGAGAAGGACTTGTGTCAAAGCAGTATGGAAAGGAGTTGAGTTTGTGCTTGGAGGAAGAAACAGAGTTTAAAAATTTCATGTAGATGTGACTTAATGACTGTTTTCACAACAGTAGGAGTTGGTTAGAGAGTCACAGAACTAACCCTTCCCCTTCGCTGATCACATACTGTGGTGTGTGTGACATGCTGACAGGAGAAAAAAAGGGTGAAAAAAATTAGGGCTGGAATAAAACGTTATTCAGAAGCTCTTTAATGTTTATCAACTTTGTAATCTTGGATGCAAAATAAGGAGCTAGCAGGAGTTTAAGCATCAACTCTCCAAAATGGTCCTTTTGTCAGAGGACTAACTAGCATCACAAAATTTTAACAGTACAAACATCCTCAACCTAGTCCACAGTACTGAGCTGCCTTACTCTTGCATCAGTGGCAACCTCACTGGACCCTGCAGGTTTTGGTAGGACTCCTTCAGATAATGAAGGCCCAAGTGCAATCATTTCTTTACAGATTTTGAAGTGTTTTCCTGTTTTTATTGATTTGGTTTTATACATTCAAACTATTTGCTTAGTATTTTCAATAACTTATTCAGTATTGGCACCGACTCTCATATTTTGAATTTATTTAACAATGAAATCTGAAATGTTTCGTTATCGGCATGTGGGAAACCAGTTCAAATGAGAGTTTTTAAAACAAAAGCATTTACTATGGTATCATTTAAGAAGTCGTGACTGTGTACATATTTCTATATTTCATTTTTTGAGTAATTATTTCTGTTCTCCCTGAAAATATAACCATTTGGAATGGCAGGTGACGGACAATTCTTTTTTTCTTCTTAATGAAAAAGAAACCAAAAAACCCCTGACCACACAAAGAAATTACTATTGTTAGCAAAACCTCAGCAGATTTCACCAATTTATTTGCAGGATGTTATGAATTAGAGGGAATTTTTTCTCAGTCAGCTTTAACTGTCTCGAATTCCATTACAGCACAGGATATAACATTGGCAGAGCTCCGAATGCCCCTTCTGAATAGAAAACAACAGCTATTTTCCACATGATGAAACTGTTGCAAAACTGATAGGATGAGTAAAGAAGCAAGTAGGAAGGATGTAAACACTCTTGCCTTAATGGAGGCTTTGGCCTTCAACTGATTTAGTGAGAAGGCTCCATCCATGCCTACTTAATTTTAAAGTTTGATATAGTAATGTTCTTCTGTGAAGAATACCCAAGTCCACAAGATGTTCCTCCAGCAAGATCTATCCATGATACAGACTATGGTTCTGAAAGAAACTTGGACCTTTCTCTTCCCAAGTGGTTCCTGCATTGGCTCTTCCCTCTGGCATCCTTCACAACTTTTTCTGCCTCCCAGTGCTGATATAGCCTAGGGATGGATGGACTTCTGAATCTCATTACAAAAGTTTTGTGTCTATCTCCACAGGAAAAAAAGAGAAAACAAAAATAAAAGTAAAGGAAAAGACAAAATAAAAGAGAACACAATGTATCTTCCTTCATCCTCTGCAAGAACTTTCTCCAAATGACAATTCTTCCTATAGTCGTGCTGTGTTTAGATATATTCAAATAAAAGGAAAACAGAGGAGAATAATGAACAACTTGGCAGCCTAACCTGACAGAGTTTCATCTTAGTAAAATTGATGGAAAATCACTCAACTTTTATAAGGAGTGGGAGAGGAAAGAGAGAGCAAAAGGGAATGAAGACATCAAATTAATGTCTCCAAACTGTAAATTCCAAACTGTGTTTCTTGACTAAATCTTGTTTTTGCTGATTTGATTCAACCATTCCAAATAAAGTCTTCCCGGGGCTACACACATGAATTAAAATGCTAGTTTTCTTTCACAAATGTAAGTGCTGTTGTCCAGCTAGCCAACCTCTTCTGAAAGTCTTGAGACACATTAGCTGCTCACTGGTCTGATGCTAGGTTTGTTCATCCTGGGTCTAGCACATGGTTGGTAGAAGCTTACCTGACTCAATGACCTACTATTTGGGAGCTCTTGGGGTCAGAGCAGTGAGCATTAGAGCCTGCAAGAGAAGCTCAGCAAAGCTTCAGTCCCAGCCACTTGTACATGATGGGGCACAAACACCTGCTTAATTAAGTAACTGTTTCTACCTTTCTTACTGAATTAAGGAATTAGTTCTACCTTTCTTTCTGAAAGGCTGGATCAGTACTCATGCTCAAATTAGAGAAATGACTAGTGTAAAAGCATGCTGAACAGAAAGAAATTCTCCTCTTGGAAGTCAAAATTTAAGAGATGCCCATCACTTCAGTGTATAGGAATTTGTTCTTATTTCTTTGTCGTATCTTTAATGGTTACTTCTTACCACTAGAGATTAGACTTTCAACATATATGCTGTATATCACAGTGATGTGATTAATGTATATTACTGTGCTGCCATGTAAGAGCAGGTGATTTAATCTGTGCTATCTGGACTGAAAGAGTATGCATAGCAGGATTTAAATTCTTTTGTAACATATTAAAGATGGATATTCAGCAGCTTGAACAGTATTTCTAGTCTAATATTCATGTGATGTTCATAAGTAAAAACTACAATGATTTATTAAGTTTGTAAGAGAAACAGAAGAAATTGTACATGGAACCAATTTAGTTTTCTTATCATGGTCATTTGTTATATTTGGTGTTTAGCTCACAGCAGCACCCTGGCTAGAAAAATGCCCAGTTGCTCTTGAAGAAGGACAGACATCTACAAGTTGTTGATGTTCCTGTCTAGAGGTTCAGATGCCAGTCAAAATAAAATGCAATAGGAAGAGTGTGAAGTTTTGCAACATGCACCTTTTTAGATATAGTAGAGTTTGAAATCCAACTTTAAACTCAGTACTGTTCAACTTGCCTCATGAGATTGAGTCACGATTCATCATAACTTTTCCACTCACAATCAACAAAACAGAGGTTTCATAGCTGAGGAAACAGCATTTTGGCACCTCTATCCATGAATCACGATCTATGCTTTAATTATAGGATTCTTTCTGCTTGTGGTTTTTTGATTTTATATTCCATCTGTTATATTCCATTTATTCCATTCACTGAAGGACAAGCTGATATTTCCTGTGACACTGAAAATCTTAAGAAATTTTGTTTTTCCCAAAGATATATTATAACAACAGTTTATTGGAAGATTGGTTGTGGTTGTCGTACTGAAAGATTCATGCTTAGAAAAGAGTCCTATTTTAAATGTTTTAACTGGTCCTTTATCAAGGTCCCTTTACATCCAATACCTCCTTGCTGCTCAAGCTGAAAAATGTGATCATAGAGATGCTAGCCTCTATACACTTCTCTTATTTGGGATATGATCTGTGCAACTGTGTCCTTTCTTCCATTTGACTTCTAAAGCTGATTGAAAGAGCTTCATGAAATAGCTTATCAGGCCAAAGCTGTGCAGAAATAAGCAGTGTAGCTTGCATAAAAACTTTTCCTTTCAACTTTTTACATTCCTTTCTCTTTGTATGCAGAAGAACAAACAAAAGACTGAGGAAACAAACCATTGCTGTGTCATTTTTTAAACAAAAGGCAGTGTAATCTTGACTAATATGACATCACTTTGATGTTGTATGGTCTTGTAAGTCCTCAAACTCCTCCTTTGAGACATGAAGTCTATATAAATAAATAAAAGGCTTGTTGTGGTACATGAGAAGAACACAGGTGGAACAAATATACAGACTCTATCTGTAGGCTTTAGGACACTGTACAGGCTTTAAAATCTTCATTAATTAAGAGGTAATTTTTACTCATAGACAAATTTTCTTTCAGTGACCAATGGCTACTTTTGGCATTATTTTGGAGCTGAGTAATTTACTGGCTAAGATGAAATAGGACCTTGGTTTCATTTTGGAGGAGGTCTTCAGTTTCTTCAGATATTATACTCCAAACTGTAATTCTCTGGGGAAAAAAAAAGAAAAAGGTTGCTCTTTTACAAGCGGTAGATGAAATGATGGTATTTTCTTTTTTTTTTTTTTTTTTTTTCCAGATTTGCGTATATGTCTGACACTATCTGAAAGCCTGGAAAGGTGTCCTGGGTTCAGCAGCAGCATTTTTTCTCCTTCTTAGTATCTGGTGCAGTGCTGTGGTTTTCACATTCAGCCTGGGAACAGTGCTGATAACACCGACGGTTTTAGTTGTTGCTCAGTAATGTTCACTCTGACCAAGGACTTTCTGAGTCTCATGCTCTGCCAGGGAGAAGGGGAAGCCAGGAGGAAGCAGAGACAGGACACCTGACCCAAACTGGTCAAAGATGTATTCCATACCAGCATGTCATGTCCAGTATATAAACTGGGGGACAGTTACCCCCTGTTACTAGCCCCTGGAAGGGCAAGATCGTTGCTCGGGTTGGGCTGGGTATCAGTTGGTAGGTAGTGAGCAGTTGTATACTCTTCTCTTGTTATTTCCCTTATCATTACTATTATTTGTGGTACCAGTAGTGGTTTTGTGTTATACCTTAGTTACTGGGCTGTTCTTATTTCAACCTGTGGGAGTTACATTTTTTAGATCCTCCTCCCCATCCCTCCAGGAGCAGTGGGAGGAAGAAGGGGAGGAGTGAGTGAGCAGCTATGTGGTTCTGAGTTATCAGCTGGGCTTAAACCACGACAAAGAAGAGTTTGATTAAAGCTGAAAAGAGTCTATTACATGCGTGAACATAAACCCCATCTAAGTTAAACATAATATTGACCAAAAGACTAAGGAGTTTCAGAAGATAAAGCCTGGTCTCTATTCTTATCTGCTGATGGTCTGATAACTATATATCTTATATGACTGGTTATGGAGCCCTCATTCTGCCCAGCTCAGGAATATCAAATCCACAAGTCAGGAAACAGTCTCCCTCTTACCAGCCCACACCCACCTCAAAATGTTGTTCAAAGTTTTCACCTTTGGTTGAGCTCAGAATCGGATGAGTGTTCACTGTAAGATATCTGCACAAAAAAATATTGTTGAGGAGGGAATCAAATGGGACATAGTGTTGGGATGGTATTGGGAGGTCAAACTTTCCTTCTCTTGTAGAGACTGCACCTGTTAAAAAGCAGGTGAACATCTGCTGAATCAGTTCCATTGTTCTGTGAGATTTCCATGACAGGAGGGATGAGTCCCAAATTTCTTGCAGGAATGGTATGATTGGTGTATATGATCCTCAGCTTCATTGAGTATGAAGAATCAGTTTAGAACAAACGCAGTGGACAAAACACAAGACTAAATTAGATTAATTGTTCATTCAGTTTTTAGGAGCAGGAGTAGTTTATACGACCTAAGACATTTGAGCAGAAATGGAATTCTGTTAAGAGCTGGTGTTTAATCACGGCTGGCAAGATCCTAATTATTTAATCAAATAAGGTTTTATTACCAATGCATCTATCTTTAGAACACTGTGACAGAAGGAGTTTTTCAAAGATGCCTGTATGAAAACGTGGGCTGACAAGTTCCAAATATAATAATGCAAGAAGCTTGATGTAATCTGTTGTCCTTTTTTTATGACTACAAAAGGATTTTTTTATGGAGCGATTGGTCTTTAGCAAAACCTTTTCTTGTATCAACTTAAATAACTTTGGCTTCCCTTTTCTTGTTAAGAGTAGTGTTGGAACAAATTAGGTATGATACTGTGTGAAATTGCAGATGGTGCTGATATACATTTTGCAGTGGCTAATTTGAAACTTCTTCCACCTGTACAGTGGTTTCCTCAATTATGCTTCCAAAATACATAGATTAGAATTGAGAAATTAGGAAATATTTTGGACATCCACAAACCGGCAGTTTTGTAAAATAAACAATCGGCCCACCCATTACGTTGGTTCTCAAAACCATAATAAGGCTGATGTTATATCAAGCTCTGCTGTAAATCATGAACTTGACATTAAAGAAACTCAAGGTAATTTACAAATTGAAAGTGCACAGCTGTAAAAACACAGAGACTTCAGTAGAGCTTTTCCAAGCTGCACTGCTGCAGAAGAGAAGGTTGCCGCTTTCTTATCAGCTGGGAGAGAGTTCTTTAGATATCAAAAATGTTGATTAGGTATCATGAACATTAACTATCTTGTGGAAACATCCAGGGGAAAGAAGGGAAGCAAATTACTCCTACTTCCTGAAAAATCAAGGAAAGAGCCAGAAGAGAAATAGAGCTTGTGAAAGTACAGAAAGAACTAGATTACAGAGAAAATTATACGCTCTATAAATTTCTTGCATAATTAAACAAGTAGATCTTACCACTTGCATTTGATTTTGTACAAAATTTTATCTTTTTTTTACATAAAATTTTGTCATCCAAAACCAAGCAGTTTCTTCAGTGCTATCGATATATGACAAATTGTTCTCTTAGATACATTCAAGCTGTGGGAAGGTGTTTGAATCTGACATGGATTTCTTCTATCTATGGAACATATACAAGTCATTGCTGGACCAAAAAGATAACATCATTATGTTACATGCAAAAATTAAAATAAAATGCAAGAATTGGCACTGTCACATTAGGGTTTTAATTTTTTCAGCGAGGTTTTAATTTTCTCTTCTTCATATGTATGCATCTTTTTCCTAAGAGTAGTCTGACAATCACCATTGACAGAAGCAGCTCGTAAACCCTTGTTTCACTCTTCTGCTACTAGTTGAGACTGAAAGGTATAGTTTGCAGTTTTGTAAGGAATCCCATTGTTTCTTTTCTTTGGAAATGGAAATGAAACAAAAAATTCCTAAACTGTAAAAATTGTTAAAGACTATTGAAATGACTGAATTACCACAAACTGCTTGAATAAGCATTATCTTAGTTTGTGACACAGTGGCATAGCATGAAAGATAAATTCAAAATTAAGGTCTGTGACACCTACATAATGTTCTGGCAAACTTAACCTAAAGTGTTATCAAAAAAATAAATACAATTGCTATAAAGCAGAAAACTCTTCTTGATAATCAGAACAGGTCCTAGAGCCTTAGCTGGCTCTGAGGTGGTAGGGATGCACAGTCAGAGAAGTCTGTATCCTCTGACCTCCTAAGTGGCAATGTGGGTGGAGATTTGACATGTGGGATGATGCACAGCCACAGGCCTTTGTGTATCTGCTTTCTACACTACAGAGCCCTACGGAAAGTATTCTCCTGTTACAGGATATAACATGGTATAAGTTTCATAAATCAGTACTTTTCCATAAGGTTGTTACAGATATGTCAGATAGATTTCTGTAGTCTCTTCAGTAGTTATCCTTTTTCATCCTACCCTTTGGACGGTTTCTATTTTGTGCAGTCTGTCACAGACTGCAGTCAGGTATAAATAATATTGACTTTTCTAGTAACAGCCACAGACTTTGTATTAACCCTTCAGGTTCTCAGCACTGAGGCTTACTTCATCAGACTTTTTCTGAACTTGCCATGACTTTCCTTGAGGTTTTTTCTTTGCCTAAATCCCCAGTTTTCTAATAACCAGGTGACTCTTTCTGGTTTGTTTTACATAGCCTTGTACAATTATGTAGTATAACCATTATTCATGATATAGAATTATGGACAAATCCTTATGCTGTGCAGAATGAAGTACAGCATTTATATTTAATGCTGTGGAGTACAGCCACAGGGCAGTAACCAGCTCTGTTGCTCACCATGCATGTAACCAAGCAAGCATGCACAACTCATCCCAGTTATGGATAGAGTTTAACTTGAAATTTAAAAATTGCTCCTGGCCACAATGAATTGGTTACCTCTGCTCGGAGAAAAGAATAATAAAAAAGAAGTATTGTAACAATTAATAAAAATGCCCTCTGACTGAACTGTTTGCTGTCACCAGCTGACAGAAAGGGAAAGCACTTCTGAGACTTTGTGTTTATTCTGCCCCTGGTGAGCTGATAAAACTGCAGGTAGGTTTTCAATGTTTATTGCAATATCAGTACATCAGCAAAGTGCTTTCTAAGTAATGGAGGAAGCTGAAGACCTTGAAAAATATTAAATGCTTCTAGAGAGAGATACTTAGATACTGGATTTAAAATATAAATATAGTAACATTTTAAGTATAAAATAGATGTGCAGAAAAGGCTTACTTTGAAGAGTGAAACAAGATGTACTTTCCAGGCCCTGTTTTGTTCACTAAACACAATATATAGTTATGATGGTTTTCAGCCTAAATTCACTTTAAGCCTATTATATAGAATCATTTTGCAGCTGAAAAGCAAATGACAGAAAACCTGCATGACTTTGTTTATATTTCATGTAATAACAGCTTTAACATTTCAGTCTTTTCACTTACATTTAATATTGCCCCTGCAGTAATTGAAATTGCTTGGACACAGTTCTGCACAGAAAATTGTGAACTGTGGATAAATGATTAACCAAGCATTTTGGAGCTATCTTTAAAATAAAGTTATTAGTCAAGTGACTGCAGTACGACTCTCACTGTGTGTTAGGCTGGAGAATACTTACTTGATCATGTTTGCTTCTCTGTTCTGTCACACAAACATTTCTCATTTCATGATTCAGTGGTCTGATGCACCACAAAAGCCCCTTTGGAGATGTTGCAGTTGATCATTTCCATCTGCCTACCATACATGGGTGAACTCCACAGCTGCCATTTCCTAAAATCTGTATGGTATTTTGGATAAATACAATACCAGATTAATAATACTACAGGAAATTTCTGCTATTTTATCCCTGTTTGTTGTAGGAGTTCTGACACTTTTGAGCCCTACTGGGAATCAAATAACTAACTCTTCTTCTTTAAAAGTTTTTACTTCTGTTCTGGTTAGTAACTTTTGCTTTGAGGGTTTCTTCAAGGACTGCACAATTGAAGGCACTGGGAGGAATGAAAAATTGAGGACCTTATGTAATGACAAAGTAGTAGCTGATTTGCATCATGCGACACATCAGTGATGCACATTATATAGTATTTAGTAGTTCTGTCATCCTCACCAGATTCAAGAACATTGACAGCATATTATTTTAAAATGGGGATCCTTTCTTTTTACCTATGCCTTTAAAAATTGCAGATTCTACCACCATGGATCAAACCCTAAAAGTCTCACAGGTATTTTTTTGAGAGCAAAACTGTCCCTTTGCAGTTAGAATGACTTATTTCTTAGAAAAAAAGAACAAATGCCATGTTAAATTTTGTAATATAGCATTTCAGACTCTTGTGGGACATCCAGCCATAACATCAGAAATTACCTGCATTGAAGGCACTGACCTCTGTGGGCTAAAACCTTGTCAAATTCCGTATCTGAACCACTTTACAGGAGTCCTCTTCAGAGCACTGGTAAGCCAGCCTACCATGTGGATCCTGTGCTTGTGGTGTTGCAGCCATGACTGGCATTTCAGCTGTCTGTGACATGTAGGATGGCTTCTGGGTTCAGTGCAGGTTGATTTCCCAGGGTCCTTCCTTGACAAGTGAGATGCTGCACCAGGGCTGGGAG